>JABUQX010105734.1:0-11871 GCA_015478945.1 Trachelipus rathkii | reverse complement strand
TGCAAATACCTATTAAAAAGGCAAATACCTATTAAAATTGCAAATACCTATTAAAAAGGCAAATACCTATTAAAAAGGCAAATACCTATTAAAAAGGCAAATACCTATTAAGAAGGCAAATACCTATTAAAAAATGCAAATACCTATTAAAAAGGCAAATACCTATTAAAATTGCAAATACCTATTCAAAAGGCAAATATTTATTAAAATGGCAAATACCTATTAAAAAGGCAAATACCTATTAAAATTGCAAATACCTATGAAAAAGACAAATACCTATTAACAAGGCAAATACCTATTAAAATTGCAAATACCTATAAAATGCAAATACCTATTAAAAAGGCAAATACCTATTAAAAATGCAAATACCTATTTATATTACAAATACCTATTAAAAAGGCAAATACCTATTAAAAAGGCAAATACCTATTAAAAAGGCAAATACCTATTAAAAAGGCAAATACCTATTAAAAAGGCAAATAACCCTATAAAAAAGCAAATACCTATTAAAAATTGCAAATACCTATTAAAAAGGCAAAATACCTATTAAAAAAGGGCAAATACCTATTAAAAGGCAAATACCTAAAAAAGGCAAATACTATTAAAAAGGCAAATACCTATAAAAATACAAATACGTATTAAAAAGGCAAATACCTATTAAAAAGGCAAATACCTATTAAAAAGGCAAATACCTATTAAGAAGGCAAATACCTATTAAAAAGGCAAATACCTATGAAAATTGCAAATACCTTTTAAAAAGGCAAATACCTATTAAAAAGGCAAATACCTATTAAAAAGGCAAATACCTATTAAAAAGGCAAATACCTATTAAAATTGCAATTACCTATGAAAAAGGCAAATACCTATTAAAAAGGCAAATACCTATTAAAAAAGCAAATATCTATTAAAAAGGCAAATACCTATTAAAAATGCAAATACCTATTAAAATGCAAATACCTATTAAAATTGCAAATATCTATTAAAAAGGCAAATACATATTAAAAGGCAAATACCTATTAAAAAGGCAAATACCTATTAAAATTGCAAATACCTATTAAAAAAGCAAATACCTATTATGAAAAGGTAAAAACCTATTAAAAGGAGGCAAATACCTATGAAAACTCAAATACGTAGTAAAAAGGCGATAAGTATTAAAAATACCTATTAAAATTGCAAATACCTATTTAAAAGGCAAATACCTATTTAAAAGGCAAATACCTATTAAAATTGCAAATACCTATCAAAAAATCAAATACCTATTAAAAAGGCAAATACCTTTTAAAATAGCAAATACCTAGTAAAAAGGCAAATACCTATTAAAATTGCAAATACCTATTAAAAAGGCAAATATTTATTAAAATGGCAAATACCTATTAAAAAGGCAAATACCTATTAAAATTGTAAATACCTATGAAAAAGGCAAATACCTATTAAAAAGGCAAATACCTATTAAAATTGCAAATACCTATTAAAAAGGCAAATACCTATTAAAAAGGTAAATACCTATTAAAAGGGCAAATACCTATTAAGAAGGCAAATACCTATTAAAAAGGCAAATACCTATTAAAAAGGAAAATACCTATTAAAATTGCAAATACCTATTAAAAGGCAAATACCTATTAAAAAAGCAAATACCTATTAAAAAGGCAAATACCTATTAAAAAGGCAAATACCTATTAAAAAGACAAATACCTATTAAAAAGGCAAATACCTATTAAAAAGGCAAATACCTATTAAAAATGAAAATACTTATTAAAAAGGCAAATACCTATTAAAAAGGCAAACACCTATTAAAAAGGCAAATACCTATTAAAATTGCAAATATCTATTAAAAATTGTACAATACTATTAAAAATAAAAACCCCAAAAAAAAGGGAAAATACTTAATAAAAAATACAAATACCTATAAAAAGGCAAATACCTATTTAAAAGGCAAATAACTATTAAAAAGGCAAATACCTATTAAAAATGCAAATACTTATTAAAATTGCAAATACTTATTACAAAGGTAAATACCTATTAAAAAGGCAAATACCTATTAAAAAGGCAAATACCTATTAAAATTGCAAATACCTATTAAAAAGGCAAATACCTATTAAAATTCCAAATACATTAAAAAGGCAATACCTATTAAAAGGCAATACCTTATAAACAGCAATGATACCTATTAATGGCAATACCTTTAAAAAAGCAAATACCTATTAAAAAGGCAAAACCTATTAAACTTACAAATACCTATTAAAAAGGCAAATACCTATTAAAAAAGGCAAATACCTATTAAAAAGGCAAATACCTATTAAAAATGCAAAAACCTATAAATTACAAATACCTATTTAAAAGGCAAATACCTATTAAATTGCAAATACCCTATTTCAAAAGGCAAATATCTATTAAAAAGGCCAATACCAATTAAAAAGGCAAATACCTATTAAATTCAAATACCTATTGAAAAAGGCAAATTACCTCATAAAAGAGTAATACTCTTAAAATTGCAAATACCTATTAAAAGGCAAATACCTATTAAAAAGGCAAATACCTATTAAAAAGGCAAATACCTATTAAACTTACAAATACCTATTAAAAAGGCAAATACCTATTAAAAAGGCAAATACCTATTAAAAAGGCAAATACCTATTAAAAGGCAAATACTATTAAAAAGCAAATACCTCTTAAAATTTCAAATACCTATTAAAAAGCAAATACCTATTAAATTTGCAAATATACCTTTAAAAAAGGCAATACCTATTAAAAGGCAAAACCTATTAAAAGGCAAATACCTGTTAAGAAGGCAAATACATATTAAAAAGGCAAACACCTATTAAAAAGGCCAATACCTACTAAATTGCTAATACCTATTCAAAAGACAAATACCTATTAAAAAGGCAAATACCTATTAAAAAGAAAATACCTATAAAAAGGGAAATTCTTATAAAAAAGGCAAATACCTATTAAAATTCAAATACCTATTAAAAAGGCAAATACTATTAAAAAGGCAATACCTTTTAAAAATGCAAATACCTTTTAAAAAGCAAATACCTATTAAAAAAAGCAAATACCTATTTAAAAAGACAAATACCTATTAAAAGGCAAATACTTATTTAAAAGGCAAATACCTTATTAAAATGAAAATATCTATTAAAAAAGGGCAAATGCCTATTAAAAAGGCAAATGCCTATTAAAAAGGCAAATACCTATTAAATTGGCAAATAATCTATTAAAATGGCAAATACCTATAAAAGTCAAATACCCTATTTAAAAAGTCAAAACCTATTAAATTCAAATACCTATTAAAAAGCAAATACCTATTAAAAAGGCAAATACCTATTAGAAGGCAAATACCTATTAAAAAGGCAAATACCTATCAAAAAAGCAAATACCTATTAAAATTGCAAATACCTATTAAAAAGCAAATACCTATAAAAAGGCAAATAACTATTAAAAAGGCCAAAATACCTATTAAAAAGGCAATACTTATTTAAAAGGCAAATCCTATAAAAAGGGCAAATACCTATTAAAATGGCAAAATACCTATTAAAAAGGCAAATTTCTATTAAAATGGCAAAATAAACATGAAAATTTGCAAATACCTTTTAAAACAGGCAAATACCTATTAAAAGGCAAATACCTATTAACAAGGCAAATACCTATTAAAATTGCAATTTACCTATGAAAAAAGGAAATACCTATTAAAAAAGCAGCAAAATACCTATAAAAAAGCAAAACCTATTAAAAAAGGCAAATACCATGAAAAGAAAAATGCAAAAACTTATTAAAATTGCAATTACTTATTATTAAAAGGCATATACCTATTAAAAATGTCAAATACCTATTAAAATGATACATATTAAAAATTTACAAAATACCTATTAAAAAGGCAAACACCTATTAAAAGGCAAATACATATTAAAATTGCAAATACCTATTTAAAAGCCAAATATTTATTAAATGGCAAATACCTATTAAAAAGGCAAATACCTATTAAAATTGCAAATACCTATGAAAAAGACAAATACCTATTAAAAAGGCAAATACCTATTAAAATTGCAAATACTAATGAAAAGGCAAATACCTATTAAAAATTGCAAATACCTATTAAAGGCAAATACCTATTTAAATTACAAATACCTATTAAAAAGCAAATAACCTATTAAAAAGGTAAATACCTATTAAAAGGACAAATACCTATTAAGAAGGCAAATACCTATTAAAAAGGCAAATACCTATTAAAAGGAAAATATCTATTTAAAATTGCAAATACCTATTCAAAAGGCCAATACCTATTTAAAAGGCAAATACATATTAAAACTTGCAAATACCTATCCAAAAATCAAATACCTATTAATAGGCAAATACCTTTTAAATAGCTAATACCTATTAAAAAGGCAAATACTATTAAAAAGGCAAATACCCATTAAAATTGCAAATACCTATTCAAAAAGGCAAATACCTATTAAAAAACAAATACCTTTTAAAAAGAGGCAAAAACCTAATAAAATTGCAAATAGCTTATAAAAAAGGCAAATACTTATTTTAAAAGGCAAAATACCTATTAAAAAGGCAAATACCCTATAAAAAGGCAAAACCTATTAAAAAGCAAATACCTATTAAAAATTGCAAAATACTATAGTATTAGCGTAGATTCGACACCAGAATACCTATTAAAGCAAATACCTATTTAACCATTCAAATACCTATTAAAAAGGCAAATACCATAAAATGCAAATACGTATTAAAAAGGCAATACTTATTTAAAAGGCAAATTACCTATTAAAAAGGGCAAATACCTATTAAGAAGGCAAATACCTATAAAAGGCAAAATACCTATTAAAAAGCAAATAACCTTATGAAAATTGCAAATACCTATTAAAAAGGCAAATACCTATTAAAAAGGCAAATACCTATTAAAAAGGCAAATATCTATTAAAATTGCAAATACCTATTAAAAATGCAAATACCTATTAAAATGCAAATACCTATTAAAATTGCAAATATCTATTAAAAAGGCAAATACATATTAAAAAGGCAATAACCTATCAAAAGGCAAATACCTATTAAAATTACAAATACCTATTAAAAAGGCAAATACCTATTAAAAAGGCAAATACCTATTAAAAAGACAAATACCTATTAAAAAGGCAAATACCTATTAAAAAGGCAAATACCTATTAAAAAGGCAAATACCTATTAAATTGCAAATACCTATTCAAAAGGCAAATACCTATTTAAAAGGCAAATACCTATTAAAATTGCAAATACCTATCAAAAAATCAAATACCTATTAAAAAGGCAAATACCTTTTAAAATAGCTAATACCTATTAAAAAGGCAAATACCTATTAAAAAGGAAAATACCTATTAAAATTGCAAATACCTATTCAAAAGGCAAATACCTATTTAAAAGGCAAATACCTATTAAAATTGCAAATACCTATTAAAAAGGCAAATACCTATTAAAAAGGCAAATACCTATTAAAATTGCAAATACCTATTAAAAGGCAAATACCTATTAAAAAAGCAAATACCTATTAAAAAGGCAAATATTTATTAAAATGGCAAATACCTATTAAAAAGGCAAATACCTATTAAAATTGTAAATACCTATGAAAAAGGCAAATACCTATTAAAAATGCAAATACCTATTAAAATTGCAAATACCTATTAAAAAGGCAAATACCTATTAAAAAGGCAAATACCTATTAAAAAGGCAAATACCTATTAAAAAGGCAAATACCTATTAAAAAGGCAAATACCTATTAAAAAGGCAAATACCTATTAAAATTGCAAATACCTATTAAAAGGCAAATACCTATAAAAATCAATACCTATTAAAAAAGCAATTACCTATTTAAAAGGCAAAGACCTATTTAAAATTGCAAATACCTATTAAAAGGCAATACCTATTTAAAAATCAAAATACATATTAAAATTTGTAAATACCTATGAAAAGTCAATACCTATTAAAAGGCAATACCTATTAAAATTGTCAAATACCTATAAAAAGGCAAATTATCCTATTAAAAGGCAAATACCTATTAAGAAGGCCACTACCTATTAAGCAAGCAAATACCTATTAAAAAAGCAAATACCTATTAAAATTGCAAATACATATTAAAAAGGCAAATACCTATTAAAAAGGCAAATACCTTTTAAAAAGGCAAATACCTATTAAAAACGCAAATATACCTTTTAAAAAGGCAATACCTATTAAAAAGGCAAATTACCTATTAAAGGCAAATACCTTTTATTAAAAAGGCAAATACCTATTAAAAAAAGCAAATAATACCTTTGAAAATTGCAAATACCTTTAAAAAAAGCAAAATACCTATTAAAAAGGCAAATACCTATTAAAAAGGCAAATTACTTATTAAAATTGCAATTACCTATGAAAAAGGCAAATACCTATTTTAAAAAGGCAAATACCTATTAAAAAAACAAATACCTATTAAAAGGCAAATACCTATGAAAAAGGCAAATACCTATTAAAAATGCAAAAAATTATTAAAATTGCAAATATCTATTAAAAAGGCAAATACCTATTAAAAAGCAAATACCTATTTAAAAAGGTAAATACATATTAAAAAGGGAAATACCTATTTAAAAAGGCAAATACCTATTAAAAAAGGCAAATACCTATAAAAAGGCAATAACCTATTAAAAGGCAAAACCCTATTAAAAGGCAAATACCTATAAAAAGGCAAATAACCTATTAAAATTGCAAATACCTATGAAAAAGACAAAAACCTATTAAAAAGGCAAATATTACTTTAATTACCAAATACCTATTTAAAAAAGGCAAATACCTATTAAAATTGCAAATACCTATTAAAAAGGCAAATACCTATTAAGAAGGCAAATACCTATTAAAAAGCCAAATACCTTTTAAAAAAGCAAATACCTTTTAAAATTGCAAATACCTATTAAAAAGGCAAATACCTATTAAAAAGGCAAATACCTATTAAAAAGGCAAAATAACTTATTAAAATTGCAAATACCTATTAAAAAGCAATACCTAATAAAATTGCAAATACATATTAAAAAGGCAAATACTTTATTTAAAAGGCAAATACCTATTCAAAAAGGCAAATACCATGCCTATTAAGAAGGCAAATACCTATAAAAAAGGCAAATACTTTAAAAAGGCAATAACCTATGAAAATTGCAAATACCTTTCAAAAAGGCAACATACCTTATTAAAAGCAAATACTATTAAATTGCAATACCTTTAAAAAGGCAAATATACCTATTAAAATTGAAAAACCTATTAAAAAAGCCAAATACCTATTAAAAAGGCAAATACCTATTAAAAAGGCAAATACCTATTAAAATGCAAATACCTATTAAAAAGGCAAATACCTATTAAAAAGGCAAATACCTATTAAAAAGGCAAATACCTATTAAAAAAGGCAAATACCTATTAAAATTGCAAATACCTATTAAAAAAGGCAAATACCTATTAAAATTGCAAATACCTAATTTAAAAGGCAAATATTTTTTTAAATGGCAAAATACCTTATAAAATTGCAAATACCTATTAAAGCAAATACCTATTAAAATTGCAAATACCTATTAAAAAGGCAAATACCTATTAAAAGGCAAATACCTATTAAAAAGGCAAATACCTATTAAAAAGGCAAATACCTATTAAAAAGGCAAAATACCTATTAAAGGCAAATACAATCAAAATTGCAAATACCTATTAAAAAGGCAAATACCTATTAAAAAGGCAAATACCTATTAAAAGGGCAAATACCTATTAAGAAGGCAAATACCTATTAAAAAGGCAAATACCTATTAAAAAGGCAAATACCTATTAAAATTGCAAATACCTATTCAAAAGGCAAATACCTATTTAAAAGGCAAATACCTATTAAAATTGCAAATACCTATCAAAAAATCAAATACCTATTAAAAAGGCAAATACCTATTAAAAAGGCCAGAATACCTTAAGTAAAAAGGTAATACCTATTAAAATTGAAATTACCTATTAAAAAGGCAAATATTTATTAAAATGACAAATACCTATTAAAAAGGCAAATACCTATTAAAATTGCAAATACCTATGAAAAAGGCAAATACCTATTAAAAAGGCAAATACCTATTAAAATTGCAAATACCTATTAAAAAGGCATATACCTATTAAAAAGTCAAATACCTATTAAAAATGCAAATACCTATTAAAATTACAAATACCTATTAAAATTGCAAATACCTATTAAAAAGGCAAATACCTATTAAAAAGGCAAATACCTATTAAAAAGGCAAATACCTATTAAAATTGCAACCTATTAAAAAGGCAAATACCTATTAAAAATGCAAAAACCTATTAAAATTGCAAATATCTATTAAAAAGGCAAATACCTATTAAAAAGGCAAATACCTATTAAAAAGGCAAATACCTATTAAAATTGCAAATACCTATTAAAAAGGCAAATACCTATTAAAAAGGCAAATACCTATTAAAAAGGCAAATACCTATTAAGAAGGCAAATACCTATTAAAAAGGCAAATACCTATTAAAAAGGCAAATACCTATTAAAATTGCAAATACCTATTCAAAAGGCAAATACCTATTAAAATGCAAATACCTATTAAAAAGGCAAATACCTATTAAAATTGCAAATACCTATGAAAAAGGCAAATACCTATTAAAAGGCAAATACCTATTAAAAAGGCAAATACCTATTAAAAAGGCAAATACCTATTAAAAGGGAAAAATCCCTTTAAAAGAGGCAAATACCTTTTAAAATTGCAAAAACCTATTATAAAGGCAAATACCTATTAAAAATTTCAAATACCTATTAAAAAGGCAAATACTATTAAAATTGCCAAATACCTATTAAAAAGGAAATACAAATAAAAATGCAAATCACCTATTAAAAGGCAAAATACTTATTTAAAAGGCGAAATACCTATTAAAAAGGCAAATACCTATTAAGAAGGCAAATACCTATTAAAAAGGCAAATACATATTAAAAAGGCAAATACCTATTAAAATTGCAAATATCTATTAAAATGGCAAAACCTATAAAAAGCTCAAATACCTATAAAAAGCAACATACCTATTAAAAAGGGCAAATACCTATTAAAAAGGCAAATACCTTTTAAAATTGCAAATACCTATTAAAAAGGCAAATACTTATTAAAAAGGCAAATACCTATTAAAAAGGCAAATACCTATTAAGAAGGCAAATACCTGATTAAAAAGGCATGCATAATTTACTTATTAAAACGGCAAATACTTATTAAAAAGGCAAATACCTATTAAACTTAAAAATACCTATTAAAAAGGCAAATACCTATTAAAAAGGCAAATACCTATTGAAAAGGCATAATACCTATTAAAAGTGCAAATACCTATTCAAAAAGCCAAATACCTTTAAAATTGCAAATACCTATTAAAAAGGCAAATACCTATTAAAAAGGCAAATACCTATAAAAGGGCAAATACCTATTAAAAATGCCAAAATACCTATTAAAAAGGCAAATACCTGTTAAGAAGGCAAATACATATTAAAAAGGCAAACACCTATTAAAAAGGCAAATACCTACTAAATTGCTAATACCTATTCAAAAGACAAATACCTATTAAAAAGTAAAAAAAAGGCAAATACCTATTAAAAAGGCAAATACCTATTAAAATTGCAAATACCTATTAAAAAGGCAAATACCTATAAAAAGGCAAATACCTATTAAAAATGCAAATACCTATAAATATTACAAATACCTATTAAAAAGGCAAATATCTATTGAAAAGGCGAATACCTATTAAAAAGGCAAATACCTATTAAAAAGGCAAATACCTATTAAAAAGGCAAATACCTATTAAAAAAGCAAATACCTTTTAAAATTGCAAATACCTATTAAAAAGGCAAATACCTATTAAAAAGGCAAATACCTATTAAAAAGGCAAATACCTATTAAAATTGCAAATACCTATTAAAAAGGCAAATACCTAATAAAATTGCAATTATGTATTAAAAGGGCAAATACTTTTTTAAAAGGCAAATACCTATTAAAAAGGCAAATACCTATTAAGAAGGCAAATACCTATTAAAAAGGCAAATACCTATTAAAAAGGCAAATACCTATTAAAAAGCAAATACCTATTAAAAAAGGCAAATACCTATTAAAAAGGCAAATACCTATTAAAAGGCAAATACCTATTAAGAAGGCAAATACCTATTAAAAAGGCAAATACCTATTAAAAAGGCAAATACCTATTAAAATTGCAAATACCTATTAAAAAGGCAAATACCTATTTAAAAGGCAAATAACTATTAAAATTGCAAATACCTATCAAAAAATCAAATACCTATTAAAAAGGCAAATACCTATTAAAATAGCAAATACCTAGTAAAAAGGCAAATACCTATTAAAATTGCAATTACCTATAAAAAAGGCAAATATTTATTAAAATGACAAATACCTATTAAAAAGGCAAATACCTATTAAAATTGCAAATACCTATGAAAAAGGCAAATACCTATTAAAAAGGCAAATACCTATTAAAATTGCAAATACCTATTAAAAAGGCATATACCTATTAAAAAGTCAAATACCTATTAAAAATGCAAATACCTATTAAAATTACAAATACCTATTAAAAAGGCAAATACCTATTAAAAAGGCAAATACCTATTAAAAAGGCAAATACCCATGAAAATTGCAAATACCTTTTAAAAAGGCAAATACCTATTAAAAAGGCAAATACCTATTAAAAAGGCAAATACTTATTAAAATTGCAATTACCTATGAAAAAGGCAAATACCTATTAAAAAGGTAAATACCTATTAAAAAAGCAAATACCTATTAAAAAGGCAAATACCTATGAAAAAGGCAAATACCTATTAAAAATGCAAAAACCTATTAAAATTGCAAATATCTATTAAAAAGGCAAATACCTATTAAAAAGGCAAATACTATTAAAAAGCAAATACCTATTAAAATTGCGAATACCTATTAAAAAGGCAAATACCTATTAAAAAGGCAAATACCTATTAAAAAGGCAAATACCTATTAAGAAGGCAAATACCTATTAAAATGGCAAATACCTATTAAAAAGGCAAATACCTATTAAAATTGCAAATACCTATTCAAAAGGCAAATACCTATTAAAAAGGCAAATACCTTTTGAAAAAGCCAAATACCTATTAAAAAGGCAAATACCTATTAAAATTGCAAATATCTATTAAAAAGGCAAATACCTATTAAAAAGGCAAATACCTATTAAAAAGGCAAATACCTATTAAAATGGCAAATACCTATTAAAAAGGCAAATACCTATTAAAAAGGCAAATACCTATTAAAAGGCAAATACCTATTAAGAAGGCAAATACCTATTAAAATGGCAAATACCTATTAAAAAGGCAAATACCTATTAAAATTGCAAATACCTATTTAAAAGGCAAATATTTATTAAAATGGCAAATACCTATTAAAAAGGCAAATACCTATTAAAATTGCAAATACCTATGAAAAAGGCAAATACCTATTAAAAAGGCAAATACCTATTAAAATTGCAAATACCTATTAAAAAGGCAAATACCTGTTAAAAAGGCAAATACCTATTAAAAAAGCAAATACCTATTAAAATTGCAAATACCTATTAAAAAGGCAAATACCTAAATAAAAAGCGAAAATATTTATTTAAAACGCAAGTCGGATTGTAAAAAAGAGCAAATAACCTATTAAAAAAGGCAAATTAACCCTAATTAAAAAAAAGGGAAATGTACGTAACAAAAAAGGCATTACGAATGAAAAAAGGCACCAAATACCTATTAAAAAGGCAAATACCTATAAAAAAAGCAAATACCTATAAAAAAAGCAAATACCTATTAAAAATGCAAATACCTATTAAAATGCAAATACCTTT
>JABUQX010105733.1:0-18351 GCA_015478945.1 Trachelipus rathkii | reverse complement strand
TGTTGCGTAATTAAAGTCGGGTATTATAGTAAGAATGTGTAACACGCGTGACCTTTAGTTTGTCCCGTGAAATGAAAGAGGATGAATGCAAGCGCGTTAAAAAAAGTTAAAAAAAAAAAAGTAAGCCGTCATGTTCGATTTTACCTAAAGGCCAATGCATGAAGTTTCAAAAGAAAAGATGTTTGGGAAAAATAAAGGAGCGAAAAAAAAAAATACCTAAAAAGAGTGCGATACGTGGGAGGGGAAAAGAAACGTAACAATAAACAGTAAAGAGAGGTATGACAAAATGAGCCACATGGGGGACTTTTACAAGGAAATAAGGAAAGAGCTCTTCCGTTGCTGGAATGAAACCCTTATACCCCTTCCGCGTAAAGGTTAAGAATGGTAGAGAAACACATAACGGGGGTATAACCTTTTTTTATAGAATAATGAAATAGAGGATCAGGTGCTTCGTTGTCCTCTTGTTAACTTCATGATTTGTGAAATGGGAATGCGAAGGGTGAGTACTCAAACTGTCTGGGGAAAGGGAAGAAGCGCCCATATAATCAAACGTCGAAACAAGGGGAAAACCACTTTTCAAGAGAATCCTGTTTATTCAATGTATTTAACAGTGAATGAGAGGTATAAGTGATCTATATATGTGGTTTTTAGATGACGTGTGCAAAAGAAGGAAATAGGTCTAATGGGCGGATGACGGTTATTCAGTATACGCAGGAAGGAGGTGTGTGGTGGGTGGGGGTGTGGGGGGTGTGAACTGGATAAACAGGTATATATGAACGGTACGGGCGTTATGGAAGAAGCAAAGACAAATTTGAGAAGAATGCGGTTAATATCTGCAGTATAAGATTGAAATTACTGGTGAAATGATTCAAGAACGGAGGCGAGCATGTGATCAAGAACTTGATTGGATTTGGAAGTCCTTGTTGAAAGTCAAATTAAAGCGGTTTAGAGCTCGGTGGGGCGTTATGACTATTTAGTTACCAGGAGATAGTTGGCAGAGTCTTACAGGAGCAAGCAGTCAATAGTACCCTATAACTAATGAAGGAAGGTGAGATGAGGATGGAATTAGTTTTATCTAGTGTTGTAGGGAAGATATCTATTTTTTATTTTTTTAGGTGTTTTTTAAAAAAGACGGTGCGTCTCGAGTGACTCAAGGACTGATTGGTGAAGTTAACAAGTTAGCCGGATCTATATGCGGTACTAGAGCATTAGAAGTAGTAGAGGATGTTGAATCAACTTATTACATTGAAACAAATGACTGAGAGATAAATGAAGACGTGGTTGAGAGACGTCTATCTCGGTCGAAGCGGTGGAAGGAAGCACAGAGTGTAAAGAATTAAATTGTTTTATTTAATGGTTTTATTATTGGGCCTGCTGATTGTTATGGAATTGATAGGATTAATAGGGAAGCTCTATCGGAAGGGTGGGGTGTTTAGTAAAATATATGAAACGATAGTTGAAGCTCTAGCATAGCTCGCTGTGCCCATCAAGAGTAACCCGGTGATGTATTTATCGTAAGAATAAATGTGCGTCGGTCGGTACATTATTGCTCAAAACTCGCTACGTGATTTGGTTTAATTTAATGAGCAGAGTGACGGCGAGTGATTTTGTAATGTTTCTCTGTTATGTCCCTTTGGTTATTCAATTTGCGTATGGATGACCCGAAGGTATTTTTTTAAAGAATTAGAAGATGTATGGGGGGTCCGGAACGTAGGTGTGTGGCAGGTAGTTACGGAAATAGGTGTTAGAACAATGAATGGAGCATTGTGGAGGGTGCCCTTACCTATATATATGAGGATGACTTGGTTTTGTTTTTGTTTTAGTTTTTTCCATTTGTTGTTTAGTTGAATTCTGAGAGAGTTTTGAGAGGTATGGTTTGAGAGACTTTGGCAGGCGGGGTGTTGTTAAAAAGGAGGGGTTTGAAAGTAAAACGATAGATAAGAGAGAGTAAGACGTATGGTCACCCTAATGTGAGCTGTCGCGCGGGTAAAACTGGTCGGGAGGACAGTCCTCAATGTGAGGTTATGTTAGATGGGGAAGAGGATACGATGTCTTTAGTTTTAATTATTTAGGATATATGTTGGATTGAAGGGAAAAAGGGAACGGAATGATGCAGAGTTGTGTAGGAAAGTTGTTGAAATGGCAGGGGAGTGCTGAAAAGGAATAAGTCTTCAGTGAATTTAAGGTCTGAACGGGTGTGCTCGGATTGTGCAATCTAGGGTTCTTACTGATGAGTTGTATGTTGCTACCTTTGTTAATGTATAGTTGTGAGACTCGATGGTCTGGAATAAGAGGTTATAGATCTAAAGTTCAATGATGTTCAGACAATGGACAATTCTTAGGGCGTGCAGCCTTGTAGAAGAAGAATTGATATATAAAGATGGAGGAATTGAACAAATTACGAGGTTTATGTGTCGTATGTGAAGAAAGAGGTAACGATAAGACGCGACTTGATTTGAGAATAAATGAAGTATGTTGAGATTGTGGCTTGGTCATGTGGAAAAGGATGAATGATAATCGGTGGTTAAGCGGTGGCGAGTGTGGTGAGTGTGTTGGCAACCGACCGGTTGGGAGACTGAAGAAAAAAAAGTGGGTTTAAGTCGGTAAAGGAATGTTTGCAGGGAGAAATGAGAGGTTTGAGTATGGCAGAGGCGAGAGAAAAGGTGCATTACAAGAGTGAAGTGGATGGCAGGGTGTTGTAAGGGGTTATGGTTGTGGCTGTGGCCCACTGGGGCCAGGGGATGAACCCTACACTTGAACGAACCATAGTGTGGATCGCACCGTCCCATGAAGCTCGATAGGGTTGGATTTCTGATTCGACGAAGGTTCTTACTAATAATTGGCGTCAGAGGGAGCTGGGTAAGGCTGGGCATTCCTTTTTGACTTTTGTCATAACCTCTCATAACTACAGGCGGAAGGATGAAAGTAGAGCACCTTACTCCAAACTTGGAAAAAAAAGGTAGATAAAGAAGACAAGAAAAGAAAGCAATTATATATATATAATATTATATAATATAATATATATATATATATAATATATATATATATATATATATATTATAATATAATATATATATATATATATATTATATATATATATATATATATATATATATATATGTATATAATAAATATATAATATATATATATTTTTAGACATAAATATATTGACATAGTTTACAATGCAAAAACTGTTTATAGTATTCAGCGAAGAGCTAAACTTGGTGCAATTCAAGTTGATTCATCTCAGTTGTATAAATGGATCAAAGATAATTAATCCGTGGTAAGAAGGTAGAAAAAAAAAAATTTGCTTTATTACATTATTTTACATAGTTACAATCAGTAATAATATTTCTATGTTCAATAAAGTGAAAAAATAAATTTAACCTTTATATATTTTATCAACACGTGCAGTGTGAAAAGAAAATTGGATTAGACTGTTTGGCAGTGGTTTGTGTAAAAGGGGTGGTATTTGAAAGTAAATATAGATGAGATTAAAGTGATGGTAGTGAGCGAGTGAGGACAGTCGTCGGTGTGAAATTATGTTGATGAATTGTGAAACAACATGGATACCTCGAAGTTATGCAGTTTAAAATTTTGGTACCGATCTGTTAGATGAAAATAGGAACGTGAATTATGCAGATTGTATATAGGGAAAAGTTGTGTAAATGGTAGCAATGTGGCTAGTCACAATATTATTAAATTCCTTGTGATGAATATACAAATGGATACGAAGTCTTGATGATGCAACTATTGTTATTACATAAATGATGGATTGATGTTATCGGTTGTTAATGTATAGTAGCGGAATAAGAGGTATAGAGGTAAATTGATAAAATGAGTACAATGAACTAGTTAGGGATTGTGTGTGTGTATTGAGGTCTAAACAGATAGATTAATAACGTCGTATCAAGACATGGAAAGGACGATGATAGTCGGTTGGTTAGTGCGATATTATGTATAGTGTTGGCGTATTAGTCCGGTATTACGACCTCAGGATGTAGAACTGAGTAAATATAAGATAGATTTGATTAGTATAAATATATGATCGTATGCGGAATTAGTCTATATCATGCTGATATCTTTTACCTTTGCGCACAAGCTCGAGACCTCTCAGCAGGTGCTCAAGTAATAGGAAGTAGAATGACGGGGTTTGTAGAGTGAAGTATGTTTGTTGGGCCTGGGCCCCAAGGGTTTAAAACCCTACTTGACGAGATGACCATAGGAGGGTGATCAGTCGCAGTCTTGTTAAGCACTAGGAGTCTTTTTTTTAATTATTGCGACGAGCTCTCCTTAAGGGTTGTATTAGATGGGGATGCGTAGAGGTGATGGGGACTTTTCCTTTCGACTTGCGTTATGTTCTACTGACTTGTCTGTTTCCGATGCATGCTCCGCACTTTCACCCAATTTGGGGAAAGGGGGTTGATATTATAGTCAAAAATTTTATTAAATAATATCTACTTGATTTGCTAATAGGTTTGTTTTTTTACATAATTACAAAATAATAAAACACTACCGTAATGAGGTGGAGCTATAATTCTAAAGTGCTTGCCATCTATACAAACAAAAAAAAAGTATATGAAAAAGTTGGTGAAATTAATAGCAATACAGATGCATCAAGGATACTAAAAAATAAATTAAATTTGAAACAAATTTATTTAGAACTGAATCATTTGACCTTTCCTCTTCTTATCACCACCGAGTTCAAAATGCTTACATCTCTTGAGTGGGATCTGGGACTTGACCTTACACTTATTACATTCCAATTTCAATTACAATTTTTTTCGTGATGGGTTTTGACGCCTAAAAACAAAAAAAAAAAGAGTAATTTGTATTACTCAACTACTATCTAAAATTACTATGAATTGCATCATAAACAATTAAAATATTTATTTTTATGAAAAACTATAGACTCGTTATATCAGGGATCCTTAACTTATGAGTCATGATCGAAAACTCTGTTACCAGATTTTCCAAGATCGGTCAAGGGTCACTTAAGTTTTCAGAATTTATTTATTTTTTTAATTAAATTAAAAGCTACAATCTGTGCAATAATGAATAATTACCAACCTATTTACATTAGCATTTTATATTCAAAATAGACCCCAGGGGTCGCTATGTTGATCTTGGATAATGGTAGTAATAAAAAAAAAAGTAAAGAGACTTATGCAAATACAATAAAATATATTTAAAATATTGAACTTACTTTCTTCCTGAAAATAGGTTTTGTTTGACCTCCGTAACCCCGCTGTTTTCTGTCGTATCTCCTCCTACCTTGGGAGAATGTTCTTTCCTGTAAGTTAAAACGCATTATTCAAATAATCTTCAGAAATTGAATTTTTGGTTAAAAAATTATTACCCAGGTGAAACGGAGGTTTAACTGCTACACAAATTATATCTTTCTTACGATAAATTTTTAAAGGCTACTAAATGACCCACGAAAAAAACTAAACAAAATTTTGACATTTATATATATCTTTACTAAAATTTATAATGATGTTGGCTGCATTGCAACATTTAACAGCACAAATAAAGATATTTTTCCCCAAAAAAAAATTACCATACAATAATCAAAACTTATGAAGTAAAATAAATATAATTATAAGCTATTTAGCACCTGTAATCTAATAATTATCATCACCCACCTTTCCTTAGACTGGCGGTAAGGTGCGTCACATGCACCGGAAATAAAAGGTAGAAGAATAGAAGCTCAGCCTTACCACCCCCTTTATACCTTGAAGTGAGAACTCGTCGCAGTCAGAAAAATTCCATCCTAGGGCTTCGCGGGACTGCGACGGATTCTCACTATAGCATCTCGTCAATGTAAGGTTGACCCCCTGGCTCAGGTGGGCCACAAACATACCCCCTCACAATACCCCGCCAATCACTCCCATTATGCACCTTTCTTCTCACCTCTGCCAAACTCACATTCCTCTCCTCCAAGGATTCCTTTACAGACTCAATCCACTTTTTCTTCGGTATCCCAGCCGAATGATTCAGAGCACACTTACCACTATATATCCGCTTAACCAACCGACTATCATCCATACTTTCCACATGACCAAACCATCTCAATGGACTTTTTTTATGCTCTCATTTACTCCTTTCTTCACACCATACAACTCCCTAATGCGTTCACTCCTCATTTTATCAATTCTTCTCACACTTAACGCCCCTAAGATAGTCTATCTGAGCACATTGTACTTTAGATCTATACCTCTTATTCCAGACCATAGTCTCACTTACTATACATTAATGTTGTTACCTGTGTTAATGTATAGTCTCACTTACTATACATTAACACAGGTAACAACATTCACATTCCCTCATGCAAGACCCTAGCACACTCAAGACTTAGTCCTTTTACATCGACCAAAGATTTAATTGCACCAGCCACCTTCCAACCATTCAAAAGTTTCCTACTACACTGAATCATCCGTTCCCTTTTCATCCAACATATATCCTAAATATTTTAACTCAAGACACTTGTACCAGTTGCTCTCCATCCACATAACTTCACATTGAGGACTGTAGTCACTCACAACCATAACCTTACTGTTAACTACGTTTACTTTCAAACCCCTCCTTTTACACACCCTGAAAAAATATATCTACTAATCCTCTCAAACTCTCTTCAAATTCACCACACAAAACCAAATCATCTGCATATAATAGGTAGGGCACCCTCCACTCTCTTCCATTCTCTATCATTCTAAGACCTTCCCCTGCAACCCATACCCTCTAATTCTTTCATAACTCCTTCCATATACAAATTGAATAACCAATTAGAGACAACACATCCCTGCCTCACTCCGCTATTAATATTAAACCAATCAAATTCAACTCCCATTTATTCTTACACACGCTTTACTATCGTCATACATACTTTTGATTCCATTCAGAAACCTACCACCAACACCATATATCACTAACACCTGCCATAGATGCTTCCCTAGTTAACCCTATCATACGCCTGTTGCAAATCCATAAAAAAAAATACAATTTATTCTTTGTCTCTCTAATTTTCTCAATCATTTGTTTCAATGTAAAGATTTTATCCACACATCATCTACCACTTCTAAACACACCTTGTTCTTCACCAATCAGTCCCTCAGTCACTCGACGCACTTTTTCGACCAAAATACCAGTATATATCTTCCCTACAGCACTCAAACTAATTCCCCTATAAATCCTACATTAACTCTTATCCTCCTTACCTTTATATAAGAATACTATTACTGCTCTCCTGCAATCCCTCGGAGCTATACCCTCCTTATAAGCTTTGTTACACAACTTCCAAATCCACTCAATCGCCATCTCGCCTCCGTTCTTGATCATTTCACCAGTAATTTCATATACCTGCAGATTTACCATTCTTCAACCTCCTCCTTACTAATGACCTCATCCCCAAAATAACTACTACTTCTTGCACCATCAAACCCAAACACATTCAATATAACCTCTTCATTACTGCTAATGTTACGAAGATTTTCAAAGTGTTCCCTCCGCACTATCCTCGCATCAATTTCATCAGTTATGAAGGCGCCATCCCTATTCATTATTCTAAGCAGATTCTCTTTTTTCTTATTCTTAACCTTTGGCGGTTATTTCCAGAAGAGCTTCGTATTCCCTTGTAAGTCCACATTCATCCTCCTTCCAAACTTCATTCTTTTTTCATTCTTTATATAATTCCAAATATCTTCCTTTTGAGACCTCATCATTGGCTTTTAGCACATTTAACCACGTTTCTTTCTTACTTTTAACTGCTTGTATCATTTCTTCATTCCCCCACTCACTTAACTTTCTCACTTCCTACTTTAGCACATTCATATACTTCTTTTGGACTACTAACAACCGCTTCCTTCATTTGCTTCCAGATTTTTTCAGTTTCAACTTGTTCACATTCAACTGATCTATTTGCAAGCGCTCTTAAATGCTTATCCTTATTACCTTGTTCACTTAATTTCTCGCTCTTAATTCTATTCCACTTCCTTCTTTATCACCTTCCTCTCCCATCCAAGCCCACACCAACTTAATTTTACATAAAAACATTATGATCCGACAATCCCATTCCTAACTCCTTTACTGATTTAACATTCAACATCTTCAACACAAAATCAACCATACTTTTTACTTTGATACCATCTCTACCTACACCAACTAGTGTACTTATGAATACTCTTGTGTTGTAATTTAATTATAAATGGGAAAAATCAAATTAAAATTAAAAAAATTAAAATTACAATACCAATAGAAAAGTTTACGAAATGTACCTTGCTTTTTTTATACTGAGATACTTTGTGCACTTGATGCTTTTTGCACTTCCCACAAAAAGTTCTTCGTGATTTTGGTACATTAACCTGCAAAGGAGTAATACTTTTAGTAATCGTAAATATAATATCAAGATTAAAATTAAAATGTTAACCATTATATTGTTCCACTAATACAACTTCAAAATTAAATTACTAGAAACTAATTTAACTGTTGTATCTTGGTAATGAATGAGCATTTAAAAAAGCCCTTGCAATATTAATGGTATAGTTTTTGATTTTTGTTGAGTTTTATGGAAAGAGCAAGCAATATGTTTGCAAAGAATGAAGTACGTTTTAGTTAAAATTTTTACTGAAGGAATATTAGAATTGTGCAATTTGAGAAACTAATCAAGGATAAGGGGAAAGATCAAATACATAAAAATGCAGTGGTTCAAAATATGTAAAGAGTGGTTCAAGTAACATTATAATAGATATGGAAGAAGGAAGGAGGAGCTAAATCATGAAATAAGATTTAAAAGACAATCAGGAATTAACCTGACAAGGAATAAAATAAAAATTTGGAAGAAATTCTTTAGTTTTTATAAATAAAATAAAGATTGGTCCTATTAAGATATGTGATAAAGTGGTTAGCTTTGATAACAGTCGCATTAGAGAGCAGAGGTAGTTTTGCATTTTTTAATATTGATGTTGATGAGATTAAAGATTTACTTGAACATCTTGATTATAATATAGCTGCAGGTTCTGATGCTATACTTGCCAGAATCCTAAATGATGGTAGTAATGGTATTGCATATGGTTTATATTTAGAAGGTGTCTTAATTGTTGAGAGATGTCAGGAGGTTAGAAAATTACTTTTGTGCCAATTTACAAGAAAGGTAGCAGCGATTATCTTGGAAATTACAGACCAGTTACTTTAACTTCATTAATGGTAAAAATTCAATAAAATATTTTAAAAGCAAAAAAAAAAAACTTTTAGTCCACAATTGAGTTTTGCAAGATTTTCAACATTGTTCTATTCGGAAAGGTAAATCATACCAGACAAACCTTTCAGAATTTATGGAGCATATTGCTGAATGCGTGGACAAGTGAGAGCCAGTTGATATTGTTTAATTAACAGGATTTTAGCAAAGCTTTAGATAAGGTACCCCATAAAAAGGCTGATGCGCAAGTTATTTCAGTGTAGTTTAGGAATGGTTGAAGGACAGGAGACTGTGTAGCTATTAAATGACAATAAATCATGGGAGCTATTGAAGAGATTGGTTCCTCACAGTTCTGTGTGGTCTGCTTTTATTCCTTTTCTATATTAATGATTTGGATAATAAGTTTAGATTAAGCTTACTGATGACACTAAGATGGTCTATCATGCTAAAAGTATTATTGGGGAATGTATGTCATTTTGTGAAATTCATTCAGCTGAAAAATGGCAAATGAATTTTAACAAAAATGTAAGGTTTTTTACCTGGGTTATTCAAATACAAATTTTAATTATAAAATGTATATAAGAAATTACTATGTGGTTAAAGATTTGGGTGTGATTATCAGTAGTAATTTTGTAAGTGTCAAACAGTTCAAAATTTATAAAAAAAAATTTAAAAAAATTATTCACACAGGTTTCAAAATAGTGGCAGTTAAAATAAGTGTCAAACAGTTAAAAATTTATAAAGAAAATTAAAAAAAGTTATTCACACCGGTTTCAAAATAGTGGCAGTTTTTGTACCACTGAGATCAATTTATATTATTTATATGGGTTAGCTTCATATCACAGCTCTGGTAAATGATATCTAGATCAAATTCTCAGGTATTGTGATATTAAGCATATTGTAAGATAATTTTATAATTAAACTTTGCTTCTAAAATATTACTTTAACATAAATGTTAAAATTTTATACCAATATAGCTGAAAATATATTTTTTTAAATTTAAAAAATAACTAAATTTGATACTTTTTCCTACAGGGTGTTCCAAAATAACTTTTGAAAAAATTGCTAATTAGAGCTAAATATCTAGTGGGCAATTATATAAAGTCTGAAATTTACATACATTGAAGTATTTTATCATAAGTAACTCCATGTAAAATATTGAGTTAGTGACTCTAAGTGGTTTAAAAGATACAGCCTTACAAATGTCATAAAATATTCAATTATTAATTGTCATAATACATATATTTCTGGGTAATTATAGTTATTTGTTACGCTTTAAAATATAAACAATCATCACATGGTATGAGAAATGTGCTAAAAGAAAGTTTGCCCTTCAGGGGAAATTTACTAAAGTGAAATTTGGATGAAAATTAATGAAATGTCAATCTATATAGAACAAAGGAATTACTTAGTTTCCCTGTTTATTTTCTAGTGCCAAACTTAGATTCACCAACGATATGAATGGGAATTGGCTCGAGTAGGTGGACTAAGAAAGATTTAGGTGTGATTATTAGTAATCTGAAAGTGACTAATCAGTGTGTCTGGAGGCTAGGAATAAAGCTAATAAGATGCTAGGTATGATAAATCACGATGTTTACAAGAGCAAGAAAGTTATAAGCTGTATAATAGCTGTTAAACCAGTATTAGAGTATTTGTGCAAAAGTTTGGGGCCCTTATTTAAGAAAAGACATATGCTGGAGAGTGCAATGTAGAGCAACAAGTGATCAGGAATATTTTCTGCAGAAAGGCAATTTCTTGGACATGATACAAATCTTCAAAATATTTATGTCTATTGATAATGCAGAGACCAATAAATTCTTTATAGTAGACCACAGATGAGACCAGGGAACACCATGAGAAAATTAGGAAGACATGCCATCTTGATGTAAGAAAACATTCATTCGGTAATAGGGTTATTAACATTTAAAATTGTTTGTCACAGGTTATTGAGTGTGACTCGCTTGCAGTGTTTAAGAAAGGAATGGATTGGCATATGGATGGTTTGGGCATCATATAGCATATTTTGACAAGCAAATTGGCAGGTAATTTGGTTAGTTATTAAGGCAAACCTGCATGTTGTAACTATGACAAACATATTAAAGCTTGCATTATGGTTAGCATATACCTTAGCTATAGTTTTTCCATTTGTTTAGTAGCCTAGTTAACAAAATATAGAGACAGTAAGAAGACATTGGCCAATCTAGACTGTCCCCAAGTCAACCAGAATAAGGAATTAATCACCCAACATGCTCATGCAAAATCCACACAGCACCCTTGGGCTTGTCAATAACTTACATAGTATACTGTGGTAGTGTAGGATAGAATTTTTTTATGTATGTCTCACAATTTACCGTTTTTTTTTTAGGTTTTGCTTCTAGAACGTCCACCAACAAGGAATACTTGGGAGTGCAGTGTTACTGCTTTTTTTATTTTAAGTGTTTTTTTATTAAAGAGTTGATTTCATAAGTTTGAGACGACTTCATATATTATCCAGTTTAGAAAGTGATTTACTTTGTTAAATAAAAAGGGACAATTGAGACTTTACACAGTTTCCCCCCCCCCTTATTTTTTCCCCCCCCCCCCCCCCCCCCCCTAAAGTGTGAAAAAAAAAACAAAAACAACTGTAATTTGTCAAAGAATCGCACTCCGTTCATAATTTATAACATTATTTATTCCATTATTATTAGCATTATTTATTAATTATTATTATTGTTTTTTTTTCATTATTATTATTATTATATATTACTTTTTATGATCGATTGAAAGGTGGGATGTCTTTACCTTTTTAGTCTGAATTCCTGGTCTGAGAAGTTCCGAAGTTTTGAAGTTCCTGTGTTCAGTGGCCCGTTGTTTGCTTCTGCCAGTGATTGATTCCATTTTGGATGAAGTAAGTATAAATGTTAGGTTATGTGAGCTGATTTTTTTTTTCCTGTTTGAATGCTGAATTTGGTTTTATAAAGTTTTTTGTCTTTTAGTCTGAAGTAGCCGATTTGAGTGGTCCTTATATGCGTTAGAAGAGGGTAAGGGAAAACGAGAAACAAAGTTTGAGCAAATTCTATGACACAGTGGTGTTATATTTTTTATTATATTTTTTTCATTTACTTTTATTTAATATTTCAATCATTATAATTATTAGTATTAAAGGCATTTTTCTGTTAATTTAATTTATGAAATTCATTTACAATATAATCATTTTTGTAATATAGTCATTAATTAATTCATATTATTATTATTATTATTTTTATGATATTATTATTATTATTACTATCGCGTATTATTATTATATTATTATATATTATTATTATTATTATTCCTTATAATTATGATTATTATTATATTATTATTATTATATATTTTTATTACTATCCTTATTATTATTTATTATTATTATTATTAATATTTTTATTACTTATCCTTATGCATTATATTATTACTATCCTTATTATATTATTATTATATTATTATTATTATTATTATATTATATTATTATTAATTACTATTCATTATTATTATATTATTACTATCCTTATTATTATTATTATTATTATTATTATTATATTAATTATGATTACTTTATATTATTATTATTATATATTTTTTTGTTTTACTTTTATCAATTCATGTTTTTATTACTCCCGCAGTTTTGTTTTTTTGAGCCTCTTTGACAGCAAACATCTGAAAAATCAGAAAAACACACAACTTTGACATTTAAGAGGAAAGAGGTAAGAGGAAAAGAGTGAGTTAGAAGTACCGGTAAAGGAATTCCGGAAAAGATAGAAAGAGATTCTAGAATTTGTATGGAAAGAGAATTTAGAAGGAGAATTTTAGGAGAGTAGGATAATTGTAGAAAAGAAACTTGGATTATTGAAGAGGTATTTAAAGAACAATCAGATTTAACCAATATACAAGAATTAAAGAACTGTGAGCGAAACTTGTAGAAACTAGTTGAAGCGAAATAGAAAATTAAAGGACTAATAAAAGATAATTTTGAGAAATAAATATCTTTAGAAAGATTAAAATTGTAGAAGCAAATTGGATATTGAGAAATAAGAGACAATATTAGCTTCATTGTTATATCCAGAAATTAAGGTTGTTTGGAAGTCAGCTGAATATCAGTATTCATTATCTAATATTTCGAACCGGTTGAAGGTATCGGTTACCTTGTATGCCGTGAGTGGCTTACACTTACTAGTCACCTCACCCCCCCGTGCCCGTGGTGTTTTTTTAATAAACGTGTGTTGCTGTGTTGTTTTTGTGTTTAAAATTTTTTTTCCTGCATTTAATGTGTTCATTTTTTTGGTTTGTTCTCTGGTCTTTTATTCCGGGACCCACGACCATTAAAGAGATTTGTTTGTGGCCTCAAAACCACGACAATACACCTAGCTAAAGTGCATGCTAACCACACTACAAGCTTTAATAACTTATGGTAATAACATGAAGTTTTAACCTTAATAACTACTGTAACTAAAAACCCACCAATTTGGCTTAGTCAAAATATACTATATATGATACCCAAAACCATTCATATACCTATCTAATTCTCTGTTAAATGTTACAATCAAGTCACACTCAACAACCTCCTACAGCAAACCATTCCAAAAATTAACAACCCTATTACTGAATGAATTGCTTTCTTAAATCAAGATGGCATGTTTTCTTAATTTTCTTACTGCGTCCCCTGTTCTCCTATATGTGGTCTACTATGAATTTATTGATTTCTGTATTAATAATAGATGTAAATGTTTTGTAGACTTCTTATCATGTCCCATCTGAGAAATCGCCTTTCTACAGAAAACATTTCTAACTTGTTCAGCCTCTGCTGATAGCTCTTACTCTCAAACCCAGAAATCATCCTTGTTGCTCTACATTGCACTCACTCTAGCATATCAAAGTCTTTCTTTATTTAAAGAAAGACTTAGGGGCCCAAACTTGTGCCCAATACTCTAATACTGGCCTAACATAGCTATTATACAGTTTACTTATAACTTCTGTGCTCTTGTAAACAACTTACACCGATTTATTATGCCCAGCATCTTATTAGCTTTATTTCTTGCTTCCAAACACTGATTAGCTACTTTCAAATTACTGCTTTATAATCGCACCTAAATCTTTCTTGTGTCCATAGACAAGCCAATCCCCATTCATATTGTAGTTAATTTAAAACTTTTGAGTAACCTAGGTGAAGAACCTAACACTTTTTACTATTAAAATTCATTTGCCACTTATCAGCCAACCCAAGAAATTTCTCAAGATCTTTTTGAATCTTTATGTCTGACATGACCTACCCTTTCTGAAACCGTGCTGGGAGTCATACAATACCCTTGTTATCTTCTAAATATTTCTCTATATGACTTTTCATAACTTTTCCTAAACCTTTACAACCAGAGATGTTAAGCTAACTGGCCTATAATTTGTCAAATCTTCCTTACTACATTTCTTATAAATAGGTACAACATATGCCATTTTCCAGTCATCTGGTACCTCACCAAATGTTATAGATTGCTTAAAAATCAAATACAGTGGCCTTTGCAATGTTGGTACTCTACCCTCCTTCAGAATTATACCATATTTACCATCAGGGTCTGCAGTTTTTCTTCAGTCCATGTGGTCCAGTAAACGTTTAATATCTTTTACCTCAAATTCAAATTTGGTAATGCATACAAGAACTATTAGTCTCCAAACTATTATCTAATTCCGGAAAATCGAAACATTGATCTAAAATAAGCATTGAAAATGTTGACCAACTCTTTATCTGTACTCACTAAATTTTCATCAATTATCTATTTCTTACTTTTAAATTTATAAAAGCTAAAAAATTTCTTCAGGTCCTTATTACTATTTTTTGCTAAATTAATTTCTGCCTTTCTTATTGACTGGTTAAGTTCATTTCTATTTTTCCTATAATTTTCTAAATCATCCTCCCTATTACTACCCTTGAATATTTTAAAACATATAAGCTTTTTGTTGATTTTCTCTTATCTCTCTATTCCACCAAACATTTTTTCTCTTTGCCACCCTAATGGGTTCATTAAAATTTGCTTAAAATGTTCCCACATGATAGAACAGTTTTGGTCTTTAAACTCTTTATCCTTCTCAAAATTTGGTAAAATTGCCATTTTGGAAATCTAAGATTTTTTCCTTATTAACTTGCAATTTGGGCCCAGATATCACATTCATATTAAATCTAATTATATTATGGTCAGTAAGTCCTAAATTCTCCTAAACTCTTAACCTCATCCACCATACTTACTGTACAACAAAAAACATAAATGAAGCAATTTTGTTATAATTTTCACTAATTTTCATCCACCATACTTTCATTGTTAGTTAATATCAAGTCTAACAGTGCATCGTATCTTGTACGTTCATGAACCATCTGGCTCAAAAAGTTATCTAGTGTACAATTTATAAATACAGAACTACTATGGTCCACATTAGACAAGAAATCCCATTGAATGCCAGGAAAATTAAAATCACCTATTAAGACTATACCTTTTTCTTTACTGTGGCAGGCTGTCTTAATTTCTTTCACGATTTCCGCGCCTAGTTCTTGACTCTGGCCAGGTCTATAAAATGCCCCTATTCTATAGGATTTATTGTACATAAGAATGATCTACCCACACAATTCAACATCATATAGCTTTTAAAGTCAGTCATTAATACAGATTGAAAATTGCTTTTAACATTAAGCGCCACACCACCACCCTTCTTTCTTCTGCGCTGGTATAAATAAAGTGAATATCAGTATTTCAATTATGATCCTGAAAGTGGAGATCTATATAATATCTTCATTCACCAACCCAATGCTTTCTAGTTTACCAAAATAAAATGTTCTAGATCCTTCGTCATTTATAGTAATAATAACTAACTCAGCTCATCTTTTTATGATTTTTAAGCCTAGAGCCCATTTGTTGTCCACAAAGCATTGATATTCAAATCTTTATTTATTGTTACACTTCATGATATATCGAAATTTAAATGTTATTATCTTAACCACTATAGTTACCATGCTATTATTCATATCCAGATTTAGCCCATCACCCCCAACTTCACCTAGTTTTGGATAAACAAGTCTCCAAACTGGTACTGAAAATCTCAACACCTTTACGACTCAATTGAACTCCATTACTGCAAAAAGACTTTATCCGAAATTCTCTCCAACAAATCCCAAAACTTAATTTTCCTGAAAAAATTTCCTAACCCTTTCATTTACACCTAAAGCCCTACTCCCCCAATCCCACAAATCATGCACTTTCTTCCACTAGCTTTCATCTTCTTAATCAATCTCCTATAATCTGCCTATTAATTCTCTGAACCTTTATGTCTATATCATTTATGTACTCACAATGCCACAATCAACATTTGAATCAACATTGTAGAATCAATCTCTCTATCTATCCTATCCACATTATCACTCACTCTGGCACGACTCTCATTTGTTTCCTTTTATTCCTATTTTAAAAGTCCTATCTAGGTATCGTATCATAGACTCTCCAATTAGCAATGCATCAGTCTTCTCTTTAGAAAACTCATTTCCATTGACCCTCTCTGATCCTTCCCCATCTGGAAGACAGTCGAACCTGTTACTGCAGGTCAATGGCTGACTGACTTTCGAGATCCTAATATTTCTATTTTCTTACAACTCTCCATTCACTGCAGATCTATTATCAACTTAATTTATCCTTTCCCTCCTCATCTTCCGCCTAGGCGTGAATTCACATATTCCTAGTTCTGCCCCTAACCTACTAACTTTTATTTTCTACACACTTCCCTCCTTTCTCAACTCAAATACAAAATCTTTCAATTCATTCATATTTTCACCTCAGTATTGCAATCTCCTTTCCTAACAACACATTCTCTGCCATTACAAAACCACAAACAGGGCAGCTATCACATATTCACCTCTCACAGTCCCAGTTATCACACAGAGCATACATAGTTTAAAACTTTAAATTATTAACTTTACTAACTTGGGACCTATTATTTTACCAACTACAGTTTAAATATCACTAAAGCCTAAAAAGAAATATACTAATAGTCTTTAAAATCAACACGTATCCCATGTGCAAGCTTAAATCTAGCCTAGCCCAGGCCAGGGATATATAAAAATTATAAGAGCCTAACTTTAGTCTATGGCCTCTGCCGAAAACAATTAATTTAAATTATCACAAAATACAACAAAATTAAATAATATTAGAACCTAATTAAAACAGAAAATCTATTTAATAATCCAAATAAACCTCCACACAGTATATAGTACTGTTACCTAAATGTAACCCGCCTGTTTTGGTTACCTAAAAATAGCCCACTCTGTATCTCCGTATATATGAGGCGTAAACCAAAAAATTTGGTGCACCTATTAATCCCATCGAGTATGAGTGAAAAAAGGTTTATAATTGTTCGAAGTTGATTTTTTGAATTTTGGGAAAATTTTTGAAAATTTCAGAATTTTCACCACATTTTAAAGGATTGGAGTGCAATTTTGGACTTTTGCCCAAGCCAATGCTGCCATTTAAGAAACTCTGTAAATTATCCGTTTAATATTTTAATGAAATTATGTTAGTCCCATCTTTCATCTCATCCCACAGCAAATTCAGCCCTAATTTTTTGCAACCCTTCAACACACACATACCTTCCAAAGTGAACCTCAAGCCCACTTGTATGATAAAAATAGCCAACTTCCAATTAATTGAAAAATGTGCATGTATATGCGCTATAGCTTCTAACAACATGCTATATGGTTCTTTTTCTAATCTTTATGGGGGCTAAAAAAAAAAAAAAAAAAAAAATGTAATTTAAAATAACCAAAAGTGCAAAATGTTATGCAAAAATAACCCACATAAAAAGTAGCTAGGAATGTACATGAGCCTCACGAATGTATATGAAAAGTAGCGCAGTGATTTGACTTCATATGAAAAAACCTCCAGAAAGTAGCTGCGAAAACATGCCGAAAGTAAGCTAGGCAAAGCTAGGCTGGAAACAGGAAAGTAGCCTCAGGAAAAGTAGCTAGTTGAGTGATGACGTCATACGGAAAATGCTCAGGAGTACATGAGCACTCAAGAACGTACATGAAAACAGCTAGAAACATTGAAAGTAGTTTGGAAAGTAGCTGGAAACATGGACAAGTACTTGGAAAGTGAGCTGAAACATGGAAAGTA
>JABUQX010105732.1:50000-68180 GCA_015478945.1 Trachelipus rathkii | reverse complement strand
AACCAGCCATTCACAGTCACGGAAGAGAAGGGATTCATAGAACTTAGTGCCATCTTCAACCAAATATCTTATTCCAGTAGAAAATATTTGTAGAGAAGATGTTACCAACTTCAAACAGGAATTGTGATTAGCAGTATTAGAGAAGTTATCTAAGGCTGATCAGATACATTTACTACAGATATATAGAGAGTTAAATAATTCAAATGACATTTATTCTTTAACTGCACTCTGGCCCTTACCAGCGAGTTTAAAAAAATGGACTGTGGACTCCATTGCAAGTATTCCCAGGTTCTCTTTCTGGAATCATGATGAGTTTTGAATATTATGATGAATAATTGAAATTCCTCCTTAAAAAATCCATTTGATCTCGAGATGAGCATTATAACATGAAAATTGGAACTGATTTAGAGGATGCAACAGTTTTTCTTGTTTTATTCATAAACTTCCAATTTTTATATATGGATGCCTTATTTTCTCGAAGAACAGTTGATTTATTAAAGAAATATAGGAGAATATTTGTTCACATTTCAATCATTCCAGTTTTTTAAGCTGTAATGACTTAAAAGAATACAAAGAGACTTGGATCCACATCTTGCAAAGCCCACTTATGCCAATTCAAGATGTTAATACAATTGGAATAGCACATATATGATTCTAGAAAGATAAGAATGTTTGAAAAGACCTCTTCAAGTTTATATTATAGAACAATCAATCATTAAAGCTTTGATCGCTAATAAATGGCAAATACTTTATAAAAATTCTAAGAGTTTGCAAACCATTTCTCATGGTTACGGAAACTATAAGTAAGGAATAATTATATCATCAATTATTCTCCATTATTTGAGCTCTCCAGCATATCTTTCAAACTCTGAGGTTACAGCAGAGTTCAGACTTTAAAAGAAGAGCTGAAGAAGGCATTAAGAGGTTTAGATTTATGAATAAAAAGAAAGAAAGGATCAATAGACCTATATCAAAACAACATAACTGTTTTAAGTACTTTAGTAGACCCAAGATACAAACTGAACTATATTCTAATGAAATAAGAATTGAGTAGAAAGTGGATGGTGGAAGAAATATGCAAATAATTGAAGTGGAAAGTGACAATAGTAGTAGCAGTACAGAAGAAGTTCAGGCGATGTGTCATCCATCCATTTTCAAAAACTAGCATTATCTAATAAACTTAGATTTGCAAGTACCTCAAAATCATCAGGAGCATAAAGAAGAAGTTACTGCAAAGTTACTAGTTTTTATAAAAATTTGAAAGGAAAGTAAAGTGGACAGCGAGTCAGTTAGTGTGAAAAGAAAAAAAAGAAAATCAGTGGCTCTTCAAAAGGTGAAAATCTTAAAGAAATTGAATTTTTTTTTTTTTACCAGAGAAACCAATTTCTAATCTGGGAAAGAAGAATTACTTAATTTGTGGAAAGTGACCAAAGCTAAATTCCAAACATAGCAGTACTAACCCAAAAATTACTCTCCTTTCCAGTCTCCGCCATATATTCAGAGAAATTATTTTTCATTTCATATTTTTAAAAAAATTTGAGGAAAAACGTTTAAAATATCGCCCAATACTGGTGACAACAGTTTTCTTTTACTTCACCACATTTTCAGCAATATTTTCAAAAGTGCTTTTAAAGAAAGTTAACTTTATATATAATATATTATATATATAATTATATATATATATATATATATATAATATATATATCATATATTATATTCATATTAGATATGTATATATATATAATATATATTATAATATATATAATAATATATATATATATACTATATATACATATATAATATATATATATATATATATAGTATATATATATAATAGTATTATATATAGTATATAATATTATAATAATATATAATTATACTATATATAAATATATATATTATATACGGTATATATATATATTTATATATATTATATATATTATATATATATATATATATAATATATATATATATTATATATATATATATATATATACTATATAGATATAATATATATATATAGATATTATATATATATAAATAATTAGTATATATATATATTATATATATATATATATATATATATAAATATATATATATATAATACATATATACTATAATATATATATATATTAATAATATAAATATATATAGTATATTATATATAAAATTTGAAAATTAAATTTGAATTTAATGTGAATATCTTATAATCTATATTTTGAGGTATTGAGTAAACTTTATTTAAATAATGCTGAGGTATGAATACTACACGAGGCTAATATATATTTTGTTAAAAAATGGGCTATGGGTATATAAAAAAAATCTCTTCCAGCAAATTTTTTCTCAAAAGTAAATTAGTATCCGGTTCCGGCCGGAATTTTCAAAATTCCAGCCAGAACCGAACCGGAAAAAAAATGTCAAATTCCGGTACACCTCTAACTATATATATAATATATTATATATATAATATATATATATATAATATTATATATTATATATATATATATATATATATAGATATATATATATATATATATAATATATATTATATATAATAGTATCTATATATATATTAGTTATATATATATTACTATAATATATATATATAGTATATATATAGTGATGGGGGTGTCCAGCACTTAAGATTGGGCAAAATGGCCGGCATTTATCTGGCATTGTCCAATTTTGCCATTTTATGCTTTATATAGTATATATATAATTATATATATATATTAATATATATATATATATATATATATATATATATTATATATATATATATATATATTTTTTTTTTTGAGGTCAGTTAAGATCCACCACGGCTCACAAAGGGCCGAACATGGTTGAAAAAAATCAACACCATGGGCGGGTCCTGGAGCATACATATTACAAACGTCAAAAGAATATTTGAATAGGAGAAATGAATATTTAGTCAATTAAAAATAAACAAAGTAACATCCTTTGCGTTATAAGTCCTAGTATTACGCTAACAAATCAAATTATTATGAAGAATATTCACTTCTTGTTAAAACAAGAAAATAGAGTTACTACTTAAGTGGGAAGATTCGATAAGATACGAGATAATTCTTTTGGAAGGTGTTACAGATTGTAAAGTAGGAAAATGACGCGGCGAATCAGAGTCAGCTGGGAGCAATCAATGAAGATATGGCGAACAGATTGCGGGTTTTGGCTTAACATATAGTGACTGTGAGTGATATTAGTGTGCAATACGGAGGCATGCAAAGTATAACCTCGTGTAAGCGTTTTCGTCGGTGGAAGAAAAACCACTCCCCGATGATCGGCTTTATATTCCTATTTTCGCTCCTCTCTGATCATTCGTCCAGCGCTCTTGCCCATAGATCGAAAACCTTTCGGAGAGCAGGATTAGTAATCGGTTGATGGAGGTAACCTTGTCGAAGGGGCCATCGGAGGTACCTGAACAACTCCGAAATGAGAGAGGTGTTTGGCCTCTCTATCAGCGATTTCATTGCAGTTACCCCTACATGAGAGGGGTCAAACATAAATAATTTTTTTCTTGCGGGAATGGAGCAGCCGAAGAAATGTTGTACAGCGGATACCATGTGTTTTTAGAATAAGGTTTTAAGCGCTTGTAGCCCGCTTGAGCGATCTGAATAAATGACAAAGATTTGATTCTTGGTTAAGATTAGATTCGAGAAAGCGCAATCATTATTGACATTAATTTCTGCTGTGAAATTGAAGCATGAGGGGAAGGTATGGGAAAGGTTCGATCAGAAAGACAGCAGATGCGCCCATACTGTTCCCGGTTTTTAGAGCCATCAATAAATACTGGAGTAAACTCATCATGATCTGCGGAATGAGACAGAATGATGCCTTTAACAAGGCGCAGAATAGCTTGATTTGAGAGACGAGTCAGATCCAAAGCAAATGGTGGAGCGGGAATAAACAAGGTGCTTTATCCTTCATCGTATGAGAAAGGCAGCCACCTTTGTAAAGGATATTAAGGAAAATTAAGGGAAGTTTTGAACCGTTTCGCAAAATGGCAGTAATTAGGCATTCTGAGGCACCTGCCTGACAGAATCGGTGTCAGGGCTGACGTATTTGGGGTTTGAAAACGAAGATAACTTTTACACACATGATGTAATCTCTTCGAAGAGAGAGTGGCATCACATTGGCTTCAACTTTCAAGCTTACCAGGACGATCGGAAGGCTCCAGTGGAATACGGATCGCCTCGTTTTGTATGGGATCCAAACAGATGCAGTGTTGTAGAGGCCTGACCATATACTACACAGCCATAGTCAAACCTTCGATCGAACTAGGCGATATATAGACGTAAAAGGGACCTGCGATCAGCGCCCCAAGATTTGAGGTGAGATGACTCAATAAGTCAACGCGCGCAGACAAGTTGTTTTCAGATGTTATATGTGGGCATTATGTTAAGTGCGTCATCGAGAATGAGTCTAGAAATTGACCTGTGAAGTAACAGGAATAGGCTGAACCATATAAGGTTAGGTCGCCTGGAGAAAGGTGGCAAGTTCTTTTCGATTCCCTTTTTTCTTAAAATAGCACTGCTGTAGTTTGTGGTGCAGAAAAATGGAACCATGGGAGCTAGCCATTGTGAGATACTTTTCAATAGCTAGTTGAAGTGCCGTTCGAGAAAAGGCAGCCTTGCACCGGCTATGTATAATGCTAGGTCATCACATATAGAGAAAAATGACAGTCCTGGAATTAGAGGTAACGAATATCATTAAATCGAGACAAATAGTAGTACACTTAAAGCACTACACTGCGGAACACCATCATCCAGAGTAAGAGTGGCGTGACAGAATAGAAAGAGCACCGAACCTGGATAGATCTGTGTGACAAAAAGGCATTTGAAAAAAGAAGGAGAGTTCCGGAAACCAGCGAATGGAGTTTAAGGAGAATCCCATTTCTCCACGTGTGTCATAAGCTTTGTTCAAGGTCAAAAAAGACACAAGAACCATCCCACCAGTTGAGAAGGCTTCCGGATTTCATGATCCAGTTTTAACAAAGGGGTCCGCAGTCCAGCGATTTTTGCGGAAACCAAATGGAAGTTTGAGAAAGCTTGACGTCTCTCCAGAACAGGGAGTAAGCGGGCAGAAACCATTTTCTCCATTAATTTACAGAAGTGACAGGTCAGCGATGGTTTTTGGTTGGCCCCCAACTTCGGATCTTTTCCAGGTTTTGGGATAGGAAATTACAAAAGCTGTAGTTCAAAATAGATGTGAATAAAGAAGATTCAACCCTAATTCGGTATATATATTAATCCAGCAAAAAATTCTTACGCCGAAGTGATGGATATGACGGGCATGATTAACGAAATCATGTCGGACCAAGGCACCAGTCTTTGCTATTTCCAATGCAGTTTGATACTCTGCAAGTGTAAAAAGACGGTGATAGGTATGATCCTTACTAGCATTCGCTGTTGAAATTAGTCCTGTAGTGCTTTGTGTCAGTTTTCATGTTTTTTTGAAAGGATTCTGTTTGTAGCAGAAATGAACTTTTTCGATTGATGTTCTAGCAAAGCTATAACAACGCATCGCTACCACAGCAGGTATGCGGAGAATCGTATCAGTTATTCAGCCCATAACGAGTAGGACTGTGCAGTGAGTAGTTCATTGAGCGGACTGGATATATTTCTGTGTAACTTTCCACACTAAAGAAGGGAGAGTTGTGGAGTTAACAGTCGATAGTAATTTACGAAAATATTGTTACGCGTTGGACGATTAATTCGTCTCGAGGGATCTCCTCTGCGCTGCTTTATAAAATATTAATCATGTTTGGTTTTTGGTGGTACGGTCTTTTTTGTATTGCCTTGTAGAGTTTTCTCTTCTCCGGTTGTGCTTGGTGCTGCACTCTTGTGAATCCTACCAAGGTTGTGCGACGCGCCTGCCTGAGGATGATTGCGGATGCAAAGCTTCTGCTGCCGAATGTACTACTTTCTGTAAGAAGTCCAATAATAATGCTTTTATTCTATCAACAGTCGGATTAATCGTTTATGTGTAATGGGATGTATAAAAGACGGAGTAGACTTGTTGTCACTGATAAAAGGAGCTTTCAATTTTCCGCTCGATCATTTTATATCTGGCGCTACTGTGAGTTAGGCGTTTTTTTGCTTGGTGCTTGTGTAACTATTTAGCTCATTTAGAAGTGCTGATTTGTGTAGTGACTCTGTGCCCGAATAAATAATCAAAGCGGGGACCAGGTAAAACGATCATAATGGAATGGAATCTAATATATGGAATGTCAATACTAAGGACCAACGTGAGCAATCGGGTCAAACATCCCCCGGATTTTTTTTCTTTTTTATTTTTTTTATTTTTTTTTTTCATTTTTATGTAAATCATTTTAATATTTTTTTTTTTTTATTATTTTTTATTTTTGATATTATCATTATTTTTTTTTTTATTTTTTTTGTTAGATCTTTGTTTTTTTTTAGTGTTAGTGGTGGGGTGGGTTTTTTTGTTTGTTGTTGGTAGTTGTTTTGGTGCGTTTCTGGGCGGTTTTTTTATCTCAGTTTTTTTGTTTGTTTTGGTGCATCAGTACCGGCAACTTACAAATTTTTTTATTATATTTTTTTTTTTATTCTCTTTTTATCTTGGGAGTTTTGGGTGGATGTGGGTGGTGTGTGGGGGTGGGGGTGTGAAGATGCTTGAAGTTGGGTAGTTTGCAGGTGTTGTTTTTTGGAGATGGGTGAACATTGTGTTATTGTTTTTTTTCAGTTATTTTATTTATATTTATTGTATATTTTTACTTGATTTTTTTGTTTTTCTTTTTTATTTTTTCCTTTTACATAAATTAATATTTTATAATATTTTTTATTTTTTTTTTTTTTTTATATTATTTATTTTTTTTATTTCTTTTTTTTTTTTATTTTTTTTTTTTTTTATTTTTTTCTTTTTTTCTCGTATTCTGATGTACTTTGTTGGGCCGATTCGGCTTTTGTTAAGTCTTGTATTTTTATTCGTATTGGGGGGTGTTGTGAGGTTAGATGTGGAGTCTGGTTTAAAGTTGTGGTGAGATGTTGAGGGTGAGCAAAGCCGAAAAGCTCTTAGGATTTGTCTTTTTTGGTTTATTTGTTATTTTTTTGTTTTTGGGTTTTGATGCTTATTGAATTCATTTTTTGGGTTTTGTTATTTTTTTATGTTTAGTTTATTGTGTTGGAGTTTGATTAAAATTGTATTGTGATTGTATTTGTTTTGTTATTATTGTTCGTTTTATTTAGTTTTTTGATTCGTTTTTTTTTTTTTGATTTATTTTTCTTTTGGGTATATCGTGAATTTGGGTTATTTGTTTTTTCTTTTATGTGTTTATTTGTTATTTCTTTTTGTGACTTAGTTTTTTATTCCTGTTTGAGTTATTGATTTATTGGATTATTTTATATATTTTATGTTATTTTGTTTTTGTTTTTTTTGGATCTTGTTATTTTTCAAAAAGTAATTATGCGTTGAAAGGATATGGAGACATTGTTTTATGATTCTTTTTCCTTTTATTTTATTGTAGAGTTTATTATTCTTTTTATTCTTTGATTAGAACTTAAATAATTATTATGTCTTGATTTTGTGGAGTTTTTTTTTTAATATGTTTGTGTGTTATTTTTTTTTTATTTTTTTTGTATTTTTTATTAGGGACCAACCAGCCGGCAGAAAAGAAGCTGCACGCCTGCGGATATTATTTATTTGTTATTTTTATTTGTTTGGTGTTATTGTGTTTCGCTAGTGGTTTTTTAATAGTGTTTTTTTTATGTTTTTTTTATTTTTTTTTATTTTATTTATCTTATATATTATATATTTATTTATTTTATATGTTTTGTATATTTTTTTTATTTTTATTGTTATTATTTTTTTTTTTTATCCATTTCTTAAATTGCATGTTTTTCTTTTGAATTTTATTTTAATATTTTTGGAGATTCCTTGTTAATGTCAATCTCACATGTGAATATAAGGGTTAGGTAGTATCTATTATAGATCTTTAGACTTAGTATGATAGGGTGTCGAGGTTTGAAGTCACCTAGTTATAACATACTCGGTGTAGCATGAGCTATCGTTGAAAAGATCAGGCTAATGTCTGAGCCTTGAGTTTATAATTATTTTACTCATGATGCTCATTAATATGTGAGTATTAGAATATATATGTTAATGGTTCGATGCGACAAGTGAGATCTTTCCGCGTCCACTGTCATAAATTGATATTTTGTTTTTGAGGAAGGTTACTGTGTGAAATTAGTTGTTATTGAATGATTTAAGTTTGTGTTATAGATAGTACTTACTCTAGCCTTCTCCGCCTAGTATGTCATCGCGTCGATGTCTGATTATAGAAGTTAACAGTGTCTATCTTTTAATTCTAGTATGGTTTGAAAAAAGTCACGATACATTAGTCGAAGTTCCTGCAAACATATACACTTTGGTGTACATATGTTTATTAGTTGAACAATTCTTCGAATTAGAGTAAAATAGCCCACGACAATCATGAAGGAAAGTATCATGGTGATGTTTTTATTGTGACAGATTAATTGAATTGTGATTTATTTAGTTATGGAGCTGAGCATAGTGTAACCTTTATGTGGGAGTGGGGGGTGAATGGATTTTAGACGTATGGTAGGATTGAGGAATGAAGGTTGAGACGTGGCGTCTCGCGAGGAAGGGAACAAATTAACCTGTGGGTGAAAGGTGTAGTCTAATACACTCAGATGTTTTTAGGTTGTATGACTATCTTTATAGGTAGGAGTTTTTCAGATGTATTTGGTGATAAGAGTACTTTCATCATGAATTGCGAGATATATGTTGTATATTCAATAACCGAATTCCAACTATGTTATTGTGGTTTGCGTGTTTGTGTTAAATAGTAATATTAGCCATTCTATAATGCTCTATATTTTATTATGTTGTATAAGCTTGTCAGTACTCGTATATCCGTTAATTCTTGATAAGCATCATTCAGTATTAATGTTGTGTTGAACTGACATATAGTACTTTGTTACCATTGATAGAGCATAGAAGAGAGTTAGATTCAGTGTAATGGGTAATTTGTCTTTTTTGAGTAATGAATGATTGATGTGATATCGCCATCTCATGTTGTCGATAATTCCTATATGAATTGTGTCATTCTCGTATTTGAATAGTTATAGGTTCTATTCGGTGAAGTAATTCTAGGTACTTCATTCATGTGCGTGTTATTTTTGTAGGATTAAATATGAGGTCAGTTTTGGATTGGTAGAATATGGGGACTCTTGTGTCTATTCTTTCATGCCCAATCTAGACCCTATGAATCGCGTTATATGTAAGCTGTTGCGATCTTTACGTTTTTTGAAACTAGTTTTTCCATTCTATCTTTTCTTCTGTGAAGTTGCAGTAATCATTAGGTAAAAGAATGGCGTTCATAATTCGTCATCAATTGCTCATTTGTATAGTAGCTGGTTTATTTCCATTATCATATCTTATCTTATGAATATATGTAATATTTCCTCTTATATAATGTCTGATAATAGGTAAACTCAGTGTAATAGTAAGATTTATTATAAGATTAGAATATCAGAAACTAAATTACTGTTCTTTGTTATGGTTTTTTACTTATCTTTAGATGGTTGTCTGGTTAAGTTGTTCATTTAAGCTGGAGATTGTTTGGTATAGATCAGGTCTTTGATAGCCTTTTTCATTTCTGTCTACTAAATGTGAGATCTTTTATTGCGTAGTCTCTCTGATGTTGTCAATTTTTTATATCTGGTTCTTTGTTTTGTTTAAAAATATCGTTGCTCTCTTTATTATTAATTAACTAAATAAATCTTTATAACTTGGCGTACTATATTCTTTTCTGTGTATGTGTTTATTGAAACATTCTTTATACCAGGGGTTTTTTTTATAGTTAATATATGTGGGAGGCGTAATTTTTAAGGACTCAAATAGGTACCGTTCCTCTGCATAAGTTGAGTGATGAACCAATTTGTTGTGCAGTATGGGACTATTGTTGTTCTTGCAGGTAGTGTTTTCAAATTGATTGTGATTAATTGTGAGCCAGCTTATGATTCATTTGCAGTTGTTGTGAATATTAATATGTCAGAATATAGCTGTGGATGTCTTTTGGACTGGATGATTGTAAATCAAGGTGTCTGCTTTTCTATCTTATTGAGAAAGTTGTTAATAGTCGGCAGACATGTAGTACTTGTTGCAGTACTTGCCTGAGTTTCATACGTAAATTTTACGAGCAGGATGTTCTATTTAGTAGATTGTGTGTTGGACTGATTACATCGCGGAGGCGTAGTGTGCTAGCTGTTAATTGTTGTCGTTAGTATTGATTTTGATTGGTGCTATTGAATTTTTCATCTGTGAGCTGTGCGTTATTTTAAGTATCTCTTACTTTCTCAATTTATGTATGTACATAAACTTCTAAAACCTCGCTGTTTTCAACAGTGTTAGACGTGCATTTGAATAAGTAGGAAGCTACTTGTGTGGTTTCCTTTACATTTCTGTTAGATTAGGTATTTTCACATGGAGTGTGTAATTAATTCTCCGCAATGGGCATATGTCATGCGGCCCTCTACAGTATTTTCGGGGTAATGTACCAAACGTTGACATTGGATAGTCAAAACGTCTGGGCCGAGGATAAACGTGCGAACACTGTGACTTGTGAACCCTATTTTTACCTTTGTAGTAGGAGTGAAGGTAGTATTAATAGTTGCTGCAGAAACGGATTTTTGGTTGTCAGAAGTTTCTCGGCTAGTGATGGTAAACTAATAAATGTTTGTAACGGAAATAATTATTTTCTTGTTGGATTCTTTCCAAAATGAACAGTCAATGTTGTCTTCGTCTCCTGTTCATAATCATATAAATAGTGTCCTTGATTGTGTTTTGTTCTTATTTCTATCAGGTAGTAGAAATTAGTAGCCCGATATATCTTACAAGTAGACGTTTATAAGTGGATGACAGAATGGAACTTTGTGATTTTCGTTAGCAGCTTTTAATCGAGATTTATAGTAACCATTACTCATGTGTCAATGTTGATTTTGGAGTGCTTCAAGCTCCTAGACTTCTTTCAAGTGCCCTACTGAGAATAATGGTATTCTGAATGCCTAGTGAGAGTATTTGTGATGTTAGTGGATCGCATAGTAATACATCGGAGATACATGTCTGCTGACATTCCGCGAGGGCGTTGCAACGTAGTGGAGTATAACGATATGAGTACGTACTGTTTTACTGTGGGCACCTTTACGGATTGTCCGGCTCGTTGGGCATATATCACTGGTGTGTGTTCGTGAGTTGTCATGTGAATTGACTGATAATCGGTGTTGAATATTTTTGTGTCAAAGACCTCAGGTTGTTAAGGTGAAGGAATTACATGACTATGATTACCAGGTCTAGAAAGATAGTAGGGACCGTGGTAGATCAGGCTGGTACCCGACAGGATGTATATTTGTGTGTTGAGTTTTTTTAATATCACTTATTTAAATCACGTTATATTATATCATTTTAAATGACTTTTCCATAAAATTTTTTTTACCAACAAAACTGTGTGCGTTCGCATGGATCGATACATAGTCATTAGTCATATATAAAGCAAATGAGACATACAACGTAATAATACAGGTGTGTTATTATAATTCTTATTTATTCTTGTTTATTATTATTATTATTTATAGTATAATTAGGAAGTATATCCTTCTCTTCTACACAATCAAGTCACTAGTCCAGAGACCACACTAAATCCACCTCGGACCCATCCGCTATCCCGTTAGGTAGTGGGTCTGAGGAGTGTACCTACGAAAGATCCTCCACAGAACTCTACTGAATTCGGTACCCACCCGTTTTTACCCCAACGCACATAAATTAGTGTTCTTCACGCAAAGGCCTGAGATTATACAAAAAACTGCTAAAGATAGCCCCCAGTTGGTTAGCAGGCTCAGGTTCCCTACAATTTGGACGCCCTGGTTTCAGAGTAGCGTAATTGACCGGTATTTTTCAACGCTACCTCATCCTATCGTGTAGTATATGTGTGGTGAATCCTTGATTAACCGTGCGATAATATTCACCGTATTTTAGCCCATATGTGCGTGTATGGTTATATAAGGGATTGGATATACTCTTATATACAAATAATAATAGAAATATTTTTTGGAAGTTTAAAAAAAAAAATAAAATCGCCTACTTCGCCTGTTAGACGCTGAATGCGCGCAGTATATCCCGTGCCTCATAACTCAGCGCCCTAGAGAGCTCTCTCCAACCACTATAAGTGTGAGACGACTTGACTGGGAGATTTTATTTAGTATTAATTTATATATATATATTATTGTTTTTTATAATGCATATATTATATTATAATCTATAAATATTATTTTATTTATATATTTATTCTATGATATATATATAATATATATTATTATTAATTTTATGATTATATATTATATTATTATATAGTTTATTACTTATATATTTTATTATATATTATATATTTATTATAGTATACTATTAATATATTAAGTATATTTTATTATTATAGTATATAATTTAGTTTTATTGTTTATATTATATATATAGTATTATTAATTTATTATGTTATATATTATCTTATCTTTCTATCTTTCTTTTTCTTTTTTATTCTTTCTTTGTTGCCAAAATAGATCTGTATGTCTGTAAATGTTGCTTTATCACTGCATTCCGTAAGAAGAAAATAATGACAGTAGTAAGAAAATGACATTAAAAGTCGAAAGAATGAATGAGTTCACAGTAAGTATTTATCTCAAATCATGCTGGATTACGAACTCACTGTAACCTCCGCGTGTTTGCAGAGTAATCAGTTAACCGGCGCTTTTATCCTACTAATGACCTAACCACGTCCCCCATAAAAAGATACGCTCAAGCGTATGAGTATTTAAATGCACCCGGTTTATTGCTCATATGCTCCCATAATTGCGACGTACTCAAAGCCTAGTGCCGCTCTATTTACTTAGTACGAACGTCCTTCTACTATCAGAATATCTCGTCCTAGAGCAATTTCATTTTGGCATCCGCACGGACAGTCACTAATTGTGAAAATACATTTGACAAATGATTAAGGTGCATTGCCTCTTTCCACAGCGATGGGTTGAGGCAACCATTTTGACCTCTCATAGCTTTAAACTCTGCTCTTCATTTTCTTTGCCTTATACTTGCGCACCTAATGTTTCGCGCTCTGTCTCCTATAAGACACTCCCACTATTAGTTCTGCTCTTCTATACGATTCGTTTAATCGATCTCTAATGTACCATGTTTCTCTGTCGGTCTCTCTAACAGGCCGTGCTTCTCTAACACTCTCTCTCATTCTCCACTTATACATCCGCTTAACCAACCGATGCTACCATTCATCGTTTCCAACATGACCAAACTATATGGATCTATATATACTTTTGACAGGTCTTTTATTCTTTTCTATTCTTTTTGTTGTTCTAATACTCTCTATATGTGAATGTTCTATTCCTTTCTATTTTTATTCAATTTATTCTTTATACATCTAGCATCACGCCCTAGAGATTGTCCATCTGAACACACTTGAACTTATAGTATCTTATATCTTCTTATCCAGACCATATGTCTCCACTACTCACCATATCTAATAACTACAGTGTAATCAATTTATCCCTTCATGATTAATGACCTCTATTCGCACTCAAGATAACTGTAGTCCCTTTTATATCAGTCACCAACATTTTTGAATTGCACCATCTATATCCTTCTAATTGATCATCAAGCGTGTGTCGTATCTATTCTATCTCTGTCTATTCATCCGTTCCTTCCTTTTCATTCCATCACATATCTCTTATATTATTTAAATCTCAGACACTTGTTTCATGTTCTGCTACCATCTATACATATATATCTTCACATTTCTATGTGATATGTCTCCTCAATCATCAACTCGAGTAACCTTTACTCTTATCTACGATTTACTTTCGAAACCCTTCCTTTTCACTACAAACCCTGTCTAGAATCTTCTCTCTACTTCAATCCTCTCATACTCTCTTCAAATTCGCCAAACAAAACCAAAATCATCCGCATATAATAGTATAGGGCACCTCCATCATTCTCTCCTTCTCATCATTCTATACCCATTCCTGCATCCACTCGAATTTCTTTTATTAACCCACTCCATATATACAATATGAATAACCATAAGAGATACATAACAGATACCCTTGTCTCACTCCGCTTATTAATCCTAAATCCAATCACTCAATTGACACCATTTATTCTTATACTACACTATTAGTTTCTACAATCGTTACATACATTAACTTTTGATTTCCTATTCAGAAATGATCTAACACTCAACACTCTATTATATTCACTAACACTCTGCCAATAAAGTAATTTATTTCTCCCTTTAAACATATTTTACTATCATTACTCTGTTTGCAAATCCATAAAACCTATTATTATTATTATTTATTTATTCTTCTTCTACCTTATTTTCTCAATCATTTGTTATCAATGTAAAATTGTTTCATCCTACACATTTCCTTCTATCCACTCCAAATCGCATCTTTTCATTCATCCAATCATTATTCATGAATCACTCGGACGCATACTGTCTTCGTACAAATACTCAATGCTATTTATAGCCTTCCCTACAAAACTCGAATAAACTTATTTTCCTCTATAATATTCTACAGTCCCCTTCTGCTATCCTCTTATATACTAGGTACTATACCGCTCTTCTCCAATCCCTGAACTTTATCCTTCTCATAAACCTTTTATACTACTAACTTCCATATATCAATCAATCACGATCTTGCCCCGCTCGTTGATACAAATTTCACAGTAATTTCATCGTAACCTCAGATTTTGTTACGGACCTTCAAACTATCGCACTCTTACTCCATAACCATCCTCCTTACTAATAACTGTCATTCTCCTTAATTAGTACTGTCTTATCCTCTGATTCTGTGTCACGATCAACTCCAACCACATTCACTATCAGCTTCTTCAGTTACTGAATCATTGAGTGCAGATTTTCAAGTGTTTCTTTCACACTCGCAGTCACATTCCATCTCTTACATATAATCAAGAGCCTCGCATGCTCTAATATGTTCTTTTATTTATCGGTACGTTACTCTATAGCATACTTTCCTCTCTTTATAATCTCATTCTCTATAACTCTTTGCTCGTTCCTTCCTAGAGAGCTTCCTTTTGCCTTGTGTTATTCTTCTCATTCCATCTCTTACTTCCTCATAACATCGTCTCATTCATACCTCTTGTTTTCCTCTACGCATGCATCCTTTTAGTATTCTCTTTTTTACCTCGATTATGAAGTAATTCAAGCATCATTCTTTGAGAAACTTAAACTCAGTTTGTGTCTTTGTGGTACATTTAACCACTCGCTTATTTTATATTTACTATTTTAACCGCTGTTTACATATCAACTCTCAATTCATTCTACCTTTTCACTATTGTTATACATTCACTTACTTCCGTACTATTTAGAGCAATCCACATTACTTACTTTGCGACTATACTAATTTCTCCTCATTTGCTCTCTATCATTTGTTTCAGTATCAACTTGTATCTAAACTGTCAAAGCGATTATTACTAGATCTCATATGAAATATTACGTTTTTTCATTAGAAAATCTCTTTATATTAGACTAATAACTCTCTACTTACTTATTATTACTATTACTCTTATTATCTTTCTTTCTCTCTTCTTCTTCTCTTCTCTCTCTCTCTCTCTTCTCTAATTTTTACTCTACTTACTCTCTTCATCTCTCTTTTCTCATTGAATATATTTTTTATATAAATTTGTGTTAGTCCGACTAATTAATATATATATTATTATTATAAGATATTTATTAAATGTATATATATATTAACTATATATTATTAATATTTATATTTATATTAATTATAATATATATAATATTATAAATATATTATTTTAATATATATTTATTCATATTTTTTTAATGTCGGAACGCCCTTCCCTTCCAAATACCCCTCTGTGTATTTACGTTGTACCTGGTATTAAATATGGTTGTGAATGTCCATCTGTACATAAGATGTGATCTTTGGCTTTATAATATTATAATTCCTTGTTAACTTAGTCGTTGTTATTCAAGTTCGTTCATGGGTTGTTATGAGTGAATCCTAAATAGCTTTGAGGAAAAAGATTAGAGAATTTTTCTTTATCTAATTAGTTTGCGGTGTTGGTTTGTGCTGTGATTAATGGGTTTTTGGGAGGGGGGGAGCGACTTCACTTAAGCATACTTATCCTATTGTCTTGTTCACGTTAAGCTGTCACTCTAAGTAGATTTACCATAGCTTCCTTCGTATCACCTATCTCTCTCCTAGTCAACCGGCTCTTACAACTTAGATTTCTAACATTAGACAAACATAATGAATCCGATATAATCCCATCCGTATACCAACCCTCACTGCATTTAGACAATCCAACACTACTTCAACAATCTCCTTCTCACCAACAACAAAATCAATTCAGTGACTTTGCACTTCGATACCATCTCTACCTACACAACCCTAGTCATAAGATGGATACCTCTTGTTGTAAATCGGGACTCATTACGTATAGATTAACACTTCTACTGTTCTTGCATACTCAATCCCTTCCCACTCCATATCTCATTTTCTCTTGCCACCTCCATAACCACTGTTGTATACCAATTCTCTTTGTTTCTAACTCACCCTTATCTTAACAATTCACGTTCCGCTCTAACTTACTTTATCAAGTCTAGAGATCCTTAAGCTCACCCCGCATTCCAGGAACATCTAGATATTATCCCAAAAATCGTACTATCTTCAACGTGTTTGCCCTCAGTATGGGACGCATAGTCTATCAAAGCCGAGCAGCGAGTGACTTACCTTTGTGCGAGAACTAAATTTAACCATAGTAATTTCTATTACGTCGCAGCACTTTACTCTATAGTGCTACCAGTAGCGTTGGTTCATCAGTCACGTCATCATAAATTGCAAGCCTATGTCTGTCGTCTCCCTCGTCTCATCATTTCCACACAGCACATGCAGCACATTCTAGCGAATCCTATCACTCATTGTCACAGTTCCTTTCATTCGTTTAGTTATCCAGTCACAGGCGTATGCAATCATATATGTGCCTTTCTTTTAGAATACTACACTCACCTTTCTCTCTTCTTCTTGTGCAAGACATATTAATTCCTTCTGATGCCGATTCCTATGATGCCGCATGACGGTCTTAAACGACCATGCATACTAATTTCGTCCATTAACTATTAGAAGGCCTGTGTTTCCTCGTGGTCGATCACGGACGCTCTCTCCGTAGGTCAGTTGTTATTTACATTTCCTGGCGAAGTAGATGGAGGTAAGGTAGTAGGCAGTCCAACTCAGACTTTTATCACGCGTCTCTTAGAATGTGCTTGAGCGTTCTATCGACACGCAGGGACATACTGCATGTGGCTAGATGTCTTTTCCTCCACTCCACACATCAGAGTATGGTAGTTATGTATGATGTAGTGTTATATAGTTTATCAGAAAGAGGGTGTGACTTTAAGTAGTCGCACTATTAGCATACTAATGCTATATATACGGTGACCTATATTCGGATAGACCTTCTGTTATGTATACCTATCACTGTTATATATCATGTTAGTTATTAGTAACCGATACGGTATTCACTACGTTTACTTCTCGCTCCCACCTTCGTATATTACTCACTATACTATTATATTATTATTAATATATTTAATTATAAATATGAGACCACACAAGGCTCGTATCCTCTATTGTAATATAAGTCTACTTTTAGTATAAGTATGGTGATAGCGAGAGTGTGCATGATTGGATTTGGAAGAGTGTGAATGTAATTATAAAGCTTTATAGAGGTATAGTTCGAAGGGATTGGGAAGGCTAGCATGCCTGGGTAATGATGTTAAAATACAATAGCAATTGACAGGCATAGCCTAACAGAATGGATGGTAGAAAATATATAGGGGAATAAGTTTATATGTGTTGTGAGAAGGTGTATAAATTGGCGAGTTTTGTGCGATACAGCGAGTGGCGTCGAGTGACTCTAAGGACTGGATCTCGATCCAAAATGCCAGCAAGTATATACTATATGCGTCTCCGACATTAGACGAAGCGTGCACTCAAGTAATACGTTATGTCGACCCTGTGTGTGACAAAGTCCTCACATATTTCCTCTACCATTGGAAAAACAATCGATAGA
>JABUQX010105732.1:0-45000 GCA_015478945.1 Trachelipus rathkii | reverse complement strand
CTCATAACCCATTATTTGGATAAAAGATTTTTATCGATAGATAGCAGATAACTCGAAAAAACGTTATCGCCATATATAGTATTATCAGTAGTTTGCGAATCAAAAATTAATCCTGTACCGATTATGCGGTAAAATAGATCTTTACGTAGATAACAAGATAACCTCGAAAACCCGTTATTCCAATAAATGATAACGACACTATAATAATATAATAATTATATTATATATATATATAAATATTATATATATAATACTTATAATATATTATATATATATATAATTATAATATATATATATATATTATAAATATAAAATAATAATATATTTAAATTATATAAATATATAATATATATATCAATTAATATATATTTCAGTGTTTTTTTTATATATTACTGTATTCCATATAATAAGTGAAATATTATGTAATATGCCCTGGTGTGTATGCGTGTGAGCAACTTACATAAGTGGACGTTTTGACTTATAATAAAGTTATTATGGAATGTTTATCTACGGTGAAATACCTTAGGATGAATCTTTTTATGCCCACGTATATGGTAAAATGATAATTGTTGTTTTTGAATACTATTATTAATTTTACTGATATATTGTGAATTCGTCCATATTTTACCACCAAGGATATCAATTTCTCTTTATCACATCTGCTTAGTTCTAAGTATAACTGTTGTTAGTAGTTATGGATATATTATTCACTATTTATGTAATCATAACTCCACCCTGTCCCTTTATTTATTGTCGTCTATTCCTCTCTGAAAAATAGATTTATATCCCATAATTGAAATTCCGAAACAAAGATCACGATCTTTAGAGTGCACAATGTTTAGTAGTAATTTTAAATTGTATAACAATAGCTTTAAATTCATTTACTTTTGTTCCTGCATACTTCATCGCATTAATAAAGTTTATAGCTTTCATTTCCCAAATATCAAACGAGGACTTGGACCATCCAGAAAAACCTGATTTCTTATACGATCTGCTGCAATCTCTCTGTATTTTTCCTAAACCTGTGTCAAGAGTCGACCAATCTATGCATCACCAACATCATTTCAAATGAACCCATCCTTGCAATAAAATAATTTCAGTATCGAGCACATAAAATAAAAATCTCACACAAAAATAGCAAAGGAGTTTTTTCAAAAAAATAATTGATAGTGATAAAAAAACTAAAACAACAAAAACAAATAATAATGGATTAGAGAAAGAAACGAAACGCCTCCCTTAAAACCAAATATCTATCTTCGAAAAGACAGTTCTTTTGGACATGGATGGCTTATGGATATAAGCGAACCCAGTACTGTTAAAACTCCAGCAATTCGCTCTGGATCCAGTGTCGAATCCCGCTGATATAAGAGACTAAATCTTCTGTCGCACTCTATCCTTGTTATTAATAATTTGGGGGGGGGGGGAATTTAGGGATATAAGAATGGGACCTCATTGGAAGAATGCGCGAAAGTTAAGAATGAAATTACAGGAATAGCTCTAATTAATTAATGAATGGCGTTTTGGTGCTTTTGTATAACTGATTGTAATGGATGTGGAGGGTGCGTGAACAAAATGTGGAAAGCCAACACTGTCGACTCTAAACTAATACTTAACAATAAATGTAACAGAAGAGCTGATTATGTTGAACATGCGAGCTGTTGTGGTTTTGATCGTTGCTAAGAAGTATATCCACGGAGTGTGTGATGGATTGCAGTGTTTTATTGAGGATGAAGATATATGTGGTAAGTAATGAAAAAGTATGAAGAATGGATAAATACTGCAGGTATAATAGATATAAATTATCTTGTGAATATGTGATCTAATAGAACGTGAGGCAGATGGTGATTGTTAACATTATGATGATGATTTTGTTGTAGATATTTGCTTAAATACAAAACTGTTTATTTTGAGAGTGATTTATTATATTCTGCAAAGAGATTTGTTGTAAGAGCAGCTCAGTAATAGTAAGTCAAATTTGATTAAGAGTAAAGTTGTACATCAAAAAAACGAGAACCTTTATATACATTTATTAGGATAGCGATAATTTATTATATGTAGTGATTGTGTAGATAGTATTAATGCTTGGTCTTATGTAGTAATTTATATATTATATTATTATTTTAGGTGCGTAAGAGTTGCGTGAGTCGTGAGGTGATCTATGATGATGGAGATCTTATATTGTGTGAATAACAAGGGCGCTTATAGGTGAGTTTAAGTTGGTAGAAATGGAAAAGTATAATATATATAATATATAGTACAATATATAAATGTGTGGATCAAATCTTTTACATTGAAACCAATATGATGAGAAAATGAGGGAGTAGATGAATAAATTGTATTAAGGTTCTTATATTTTTTGCCAACAGGGTATGATGGTTAACATGAGAAGCCGTGTTTATATATTATAGGTCAGTGTTAGTGAAGTTATTTGTGTGAGGGTTGGTAAGACTAATTACTGTAATTTGAATCCAAAAGTAGTATATGACGATAAGTTAGAAAATGCGTGTTAATAGAATAAATGCGTATAGCTCACTCAATGTAGTGATATAATATATATAAGTTTACATTATATAGTATTATAATATCATGGCGTATGTATGAGTTAGATTAAATATATAACGGTGTAATATCTAAGTGTTATTTATGTGAGTACTACCTTGGACTATATTCCCAAAATTTATATGCTATTGATAATTGGTAGTTAGTTATACAACTATTTTTGTTAAATACAGTAAGTATATATGAATGCCTTAATAAAATTGGCTTAATGTGAGATGTAAAGTATCAGATAGTTCAGTTACGGCAATATTGTATAGTCCTGACTCCATAATATATAAGCGTTAGAACTCTTGGATTTTATAGTTATGTTGATCAGTAATATTGAGAGAGTTTGATAGAGGTAAATTAGGTTATTGAAGAAGATTATTAGCTCACGTATATATAATGATGGGTTATAATATATACATAGGTAGTGTATTATAAAAGGAGGGAGTTTAAAAATGATAAAAGTAGATTAAATAGTAAGGTTATATTTAGGTTGATATGAAGACTAAGTATTCATACGATACCTCCACTCTCATGTGAAGTTAATGGTAGATGTTGAGCTCCCTCCTCTCGGTAAAACTAAACGTGGTGTGAGTATGTTGTGAGAATATAGTGATTGTTTGAAGAAGAGTGGTAAGCAAATATGTTTTATACTGAAGGATTGTACAAGGTAACTCGGCATTTATCGCTGCGTGTATATGAGTATATTAGTGAAGTTTTAGTAAATGTAAGTGGAGAGCGTTGGCTTATGAGAGCGCAATATCAAACTCTTCTTATAGAGTGAATTATGAACAGGGTAGATTAGTCCCAAATTAGCACTTGCAGTTCGTAGCGGTTATCTTACACAACATTGAGGTTCATTCTAAGAGGAGGTTATGTTTTTAACCTGTTACTATATATATGGAATATGGTGAGTTAAGAGATGTATATATGATCATTAAGAAATAAATAATGTTTATAGATTAACTCAATATTCTCAAATGTGTAGTAATTGTATGAGACCCAACCTATAGGACTATCTATGTGGTTATAAAGTACAAGTCGTATTGAACATGAATAATATATAGAATACATATCTGGAGTTTGTATGTTTAGTAGTAGAATATAGAGAGGGGTTAAAGATTTTAAATTGTAGAGAATATGAAAGGTATTGTTGAAAGATAGATCTTGGTTTCTAAAAGTGGAAAAAGAAATTGATTATTAAGTTCGGCTTTGTTAGGATGTATAAATCGGATGTTAGATGTGCTGTCAGTGCGAATTATGTTAACATAACTCGCTTGTTATTTTAAACCACAGAAATATTCATTTAGTCTATCTCGGCTGAGCTCAAGAGATTACATAAATCTCACTAGAGAAACAGAGTGCGGAAGCTTAGTCCAGGTTGAAACCGATCATGAGTTTTTCTGTAAAGTGTGACGCTGAAAGAAGCTGTAAAAGAGATTGTCGCATATTAGCACTGTACATTCACAGAGAAGAAATATCATATAGAGTGTTTACTATAAATTAAAATGGAAAGGTGTAATGTGCTGAGACTATTAATGCTACTATCCTATTATTTAGATGGGAAGCTACAAACACTAGTGTTGCCTCAATAATCTAGGCTCTAAATGTGTACACAGCCCTGAACTTAGCACTCACAATTATATGAAATATCTTACATTTTTACAATAGTTAAAGGTCTCACCTAATTTTTTGAATAAATTTGTGAAATAAAATATTATTCAACTTGTGAAGGGTAACCTGGGAAGAACCTTTAGGTTAGTAATTTTTTCTTATCTCCTAAAGTGATTGACCGAGTTTTCGTCCCGTACTAATGAATTAATAAATATTTTAATTTGATAACATTTTACGGCCCACTTACATTGTAAGTGGCCTGAAAATTTCACCGCCTCTACTGGATTTGTTACTAAATCTTTAGATACTAATTTCTACTAATGTAATCACTCACCATAGCTCTTATCTCCTTTTATTATGCGTGGAATAATGGGGATTGAACATACTATACCCTCCAATGGTCTATGGGTAGACCTTATAGAGAAAATGGAATTTACCGAAATTAGATAATGATATACTTGCTTATTAAACATAAATAATGAATAAAGAAAATATTATATATATATATATATTATATTATATATAATTATATATATATATATATATATATATATTATTATATACATATACTATAATATATATATATATATATTTATATATAAATATATATAATATATATATATATATATATATTTTATATTAGTATTATATGATATTTATATATATATATATATAGTTATATATATATATATTAATATAATGGTAAAGTTTTTTGTATTTTTGCGATTTTTTTCATTTAATAAATTAATAATATAAAAATTATTTCACTTATTATTTTTCCTAGCCGCCATAAATCTCTTAAGGATGGCATATAAAGCATTCGTACGAAAGCTTGTGACTTTTAGTAATTGGGAGGCAAAAACGCGAGCCCGATTATCGAAAACGATAATGAGTAAACAGGAGCGTGTCATGATGTTCATATCTATTCCACCGGAGAATATATCTTATAAAACTCTACTTTCGCTCGCGCGGGCTTTTGCCTCTGTGAAAGAGATTTTAAAAAACACGAGAAAAGTAAAACTTCTTAGCGCAAAATTGCACGTTGAGCTTGCCTCAGATGATAGAGTTGAAGATGATAACATGCGCGATGTTATTTCGTTATATTCCTGCGACGACTGTCTTTTTCCAATTTTGAAAATTCTTCGTTTCAGAATTGCCAAATACTTGGGTGAAGATGAAAATCAAAACCTCTTTGGTGAGGGTGATGAGACGATTATTAAAATTTCTATCACCAACGAAAATAACAAAAAGAACGGAGTGACGGACGTGAACAAACGCGCCTCGATGAAAGTTTTATCGGCTTCAGAATTCTTCGAAATAGAGGAAAACGAGGGTAAAAACGATGATTCGAACGACTCTCCCCCTCCTCGAGAATACGCCCCAGTTCTTTCTTTCGAGAACAGAAATAGGCTGCTGAAAGGTATATGGAAACGAGTGGGTATCAACAAAAGGCATATTGTTGAAAAATTGATGTCACCCCAGGAATCAGCGGGGAAAAGGAATTTACGGAACCGTTCCACCGAAAAATGTTACGTTAGTTTAAATTGTTTTGATCACGACGACAAACATCCGAGTCTCTCTGTAAACTTGCTCACTTTCGACTACAATTGTCTAGGATGTAAAATTAAGGGAAAAATCAACAACCTCAATTATCAAAAATTTATTTAAAAAATAAATGAAATTAACGGATTTTTTTTTATTTTACCTTAGTCTAAACTAAATTTCAATTCTATTTATGGATTGTTCATTCTGTCCCGATAAAAGGTAATTTTCAACATATATTCGTATATAAAATCGTTCAAACACTTCACTCTGATCCAATGAAAACGGTCGAGGTCTAGTTCCCATGAGGAGTCACTTTTTCATAGTGTCGTTTCTTAGGAAAAGGAAAAATGAATACTCGACCTCGTATTCATTAGTTCGGTGGCCTATGGCCCCATAATTTCGCATCATACTGTAATTTTATTTTGCGCAATTAAAAAAACGAGTTTTTTCCAAGTCTCCACCCATTCCCCGTCTCCACCCGTTTGAGAACTGACCCCCGTCCAGATCCGCGCTCGTTCCCCGTCTCCACTCGTTCCCCGTCTCCACTCGTTTCCAGTCTCCACCCGTTCCCCGTCTCCAAACGTCAACATTTTCCTCGAACCAAAGTTTTTGCTTTTTTTTCCTATTATCACCGGCTATAAATATAGGCGCCGTGAACTCGACTATCGAATGGCGATTTTCGTTAAAATCAACCTCGTAAATATTTATTTCCGCGTAGGCCATCATCGCGATTGAATTGAGAAGTCATCGAACGTTGAAGGTTTTATTTTCTCTTTTACAGCGAATAATAAACAGATTATGATTGCAAAATTTTATAACGGTTAAAATTTAGGTAGTCGGTCGATGAACTGCGAATGCTAAATAAACTTCCGTGTCCTCTTTAGATAAATCTATTTAAAGGCCTTTTTATTTTTATACACGACCCGTTCGACATTTACGTGCCTTATAAGCGCGAGTAAAAGATTCGGTTAGAAGCGGCTGAGAGTTTATAGACCTTTTCCCTTCCGCGCGTTTGCTTCAAATTCGCCACAAATAACTCAACAGCAGTAAGCTGCATCGGCGCTGAGGACGCACATTATCACATTAAGGATCATAAAGGAGGGGGCGGGGTCAAAATTTAATTACCTCACGTAACGGTATAAAACCGATGATTCCACCCTCTTGATTATCAATCTCGGTCGAGGTGAGGCGAGGTAAATCACGATGGAAGAAATCGCTCTTCAAGCGCTTTCTAACCAATTTAATATGTAATGGTGTTATAATCCTTTTTTTTGTTTATTTTATTTTATTAAGGGGTCTTGTTTTTATTATTTCAGGAAAAAAATATGAAACGTTCCTATGACCCCCTTTGTGTGGTACAAATCGGATGATATAACAATAATAATAATAATAAAATAATACATAAAATAATAATAATATAATAATTATATAATAATTAATAATAATAATAATAATACATAAATCAATAATTAACAATCAATAAAATAATAATAATAATAATAATAATAATAATAAAAATCAATTAATTATAACAAAAACCTTAAAGCGCAAAGTGCCGTCGATGAAGTGGTGATCAACAATACAGAGTTCGACGAAAGCTGCTCATACGTATTACCGTTTTTGAGACTCGATAAGGGCTTTCAAAACTTTTATAACTTAGGATCTCGATAATAGAGGAGTTTGTAAAATTTCCAAAATTGTCTTTACCACATTCAAAGACTGTAGATATGAGACTAATCATTCATAAAAAAGGCGATAATGTCTCTATCTACGTGGAATTTAAACCCGCTATAAAACGTTACTCATCCAAAAAAGAAAACAATGAAATTATAAGAAAGCAACTGAAAAGATGTCTGTATCATCTCAAAATTACGATTCGTTCGACAAAAAATCCCCAAAATAAAGGAAATTTCTACGAGGGTCTTAAAGAATTAGAGCCTCTTTTAAGATTTGGATCACCGAGCTTTTTGCACTATTTTGAAGAGGTAAATATAATTCCAACTTTATATCACTCAAAATTACGCTCGTTTAAAGTGAAAGACATAAGATCACAAAATGACGAACACTTTGCAACGCCAGAGGGTAAAGAATCGTCGCTATCAATGACAGAAATATCGCGCAAAGGCGAAAGGAGAAAATTGATGGACCAATTTTATACGTTCCTTTTAACTCATAAAGAAAGAAATATGAATTATAATTGCTTCGTGATAGTAAAGCTCGGGGTGGGCGTATCCGAAACTGTTGAGCGACACGTTGATTTTATGCAAGTAAAAGTGAGGGAGGTTCACAAACCGATGAATTTTTCTACTGATATGTCGCTCCAAGGAATTAAGTGTTTTAAAAGAATATTCCAAAGACAAAAAAGGCCCTATAGCGAAGAAAATTTTACACATGTCGCAAAATCATTAAATACCACGGATGAGAATAATTTTTTTTTCACGGTTGACGTAAATAACGACGCGGTGGATGAAAAATTTGGATATCTCATTCACCGAGACCTCGAACTAGTTAGAAATGGCGGTCTTTGTTGTAAAACGAATAAACATCTAAATCAAAACGTGTACTAGTCAGATCTGCATAGAGGTATAACAAAAATGTACACGAGTGTGTAGAAAAGATAATAAAAGCGTCGAAAGAATATGATGCTTTTATATCAGAAGGTGACTCGCTATAATTATGGATTGCATCCTCAAAGAAGACACTAAACGGGTTGAGATTTAAACATTTTTTTATATATTATATTATATTTATACGTTCTCTGATTACATACACTCTCAACTTCCTTATATAACCCATCACATCTATATAATCTATAATTCAAAATCAAGCTAATATATCATATACTATATTATATACATAAATCATTATATTAATTATAATAATAAATAATATATATATATATATATGAAATTAATAATATATGTACTAATAATATCTCCACTAAAATAATCTAATAATAAAAACCATCATACTTTTATATAACTATAAAATAAGTAATACATATATCCATATTAAACTAACCCTATCATACACATCCTACTCATACACTCACAAATATACCAAACATATTATATATATATATATATACATAAATCATATATTACTTAAATCATCAATAATATAATAACTTACAAAACAATAGTATATTGACCGTATCTAAATACGGAGTGGGATCGGAGATAAATGAAAGATCTGAAGAGCATTTCAAATGTATCTACGCAGTAATAGAACATCAGGCTAACAATCACACTGATAGATACAGATGACGGTTTCCAAACAATGACAAAAACTTCATTCAAGATATCAAAATATCGAGAGGCGTCCAACAAAATATTTTATGAACTCTCATAATGTTGAGCGTAGATTACTAGATAACGGCATAAATAGCTCTTATTCTTTTAATTTTTTCGTAAAATAGAGGAAGCTTTATTAGAAAACGAGTAATTTCGCTGAAGTTCTTTGTTTAGCGAATTATTTTAACATATCTCGATTAATAAATCATTTAGTCTTGTGTGGGCGAGATTACACAAATATAAACAGCGCGATTTATTTCTTTTGCCTAGGCGAAAAATTCCTCATTTCAGAATTACAAAAAAATTCTCTAGATTTTATAGTTTCTAACTATTTATCCCTTGATAATAAACCAATATTAAATACTCTTTTTCCGGAATATGATAAAAAAATTCATTTATATTACCAAAATAAATTTGAAAAAAATATTTCAACTTGTGAAAGGAAAAAATCAAGATGGGTGATAAATAAATTTGAAAATTACATTACTTGCGAAAAGCCATTTAGTTCTAAACTTAATGCATAGAAATCAATTTTGTATATGTGCATATGGATATAAATATATATGTATATATATATACGTATTATATCTATATATATATATATATATATATATATTATATATATATATATATATATATATAGTATTATATAATGTTATATTATATATATATGTATTTTTATATACTATATATATATATATATAATATTATATTATATATTAGTATTATATATATATATATAATATATTATATAATAATATATAAATTATATATACTATTTAATATATATATATTATATATATATATATATATATATATATATATATATATATATATATATATATATATATATATATATATATATATATATATATATATAAGGCAATCCCCTATTTTTTTTATTTGGGTTTTTTTTTAAAACTATTTTGGTTACATCAATTTTTAATTTTTAATATTATTTTTTATAGTATTTATCTATTTATTACTAAAGTTTGTTTATGGTAATTAAATGTTATAAATTAAGTGTGTGTTATTTTTCTTCTTGATGAATATTTTTTTGCCCTGTTTAGACTTTGATGTATGATTTTTATTGGATGATTTAAATTGGTGAAAGTTTATTTTATGTGCTTAATTTCAACCTCTGCTGATTCACTCCAAACATATCCGAATTTTCAGAATGAACCAAATATGATGAATAAATTAACAAACTAAAATTTCAGTTGCTTTTATACAGTCCTTTAACTCCCATCTTACAAAAAAATGAAGAGCAGCTGCAGTATAATTTGCCGATCGAGGAAAAGCATAGATATGTGCATTCAAAATCAACAAAGTCTGAAATGAAAAAGGCACCTTTATGTGTACCTTTGTGGATTATGCCTACTGGGGATACCACGTTAAAAAAAACGCGCCGGCTGTCGTTACCACATGTGGTGGTGTGGAAATTCGACAATATATATATATATATATATATAGTAGAGAAGAGAGAAGATATATATTAATATATATATATATAATATATATTATATATTATTATATAGTATATATATATTATATATATATTATATAATATATATATATTACATATATTTGTATGTATATATATATATATATATATATATATATATATATATATATATATATATATATATATATATATATATATATATATATATATATATATATATATTATTATATTATATATACATATATATATATATTATATAATATATATATTATATTTATATATATATATATATTTATATATTATTATATATATATATAATATATATTATATTATTATATTATATATTATATATACATATATATATAATATTATATATATATATATATATTAATATTAATATATATATATATCTATATATATATATACTATTATATATTATATATTATATATATATACTTTGTCGAATTCCAACCACACCACATGTGGTAACGACAGCCGGCGCGTTTTTTTAACGTGGTATCCCCAGTAGGCATAATCCACAAAGGTACACATAAAGGTGCCTTTTTCATTTCAGACTTTGTTGATTTTGAATGCACATATCTATGCTTTTCCTCGATCGGCAAATTATACTGCAGCTGCTCTTCATTTTTTTGTAAGATGGGAGTTAAAGGACTGTATAAAAGCAACTGAAATTTTAGTTTGTTAATTTATTCATCATATTTGGTTCATTCTGAAAATTCGGATATGTTTGGAGTTGAATCAGCAGAGGTTGACACATTAAGCAACATTAAATAAACTTTGCACCAATTTAAATCAGTCCAATAAAATCGATACATCAAAGTCTAACGGGCATAAAAATATCAGTCAAGAAGAAATATACACCACACTTAAGTTTTAACATTTATTATTAACCAATAACATAACTTTTAAGTTAATAATATTGACTAAATATCTAATAAAATAATATTAACAAAATTAAAAATGATTTTAACCAATAGTTTTTAAAAATCAACCCATGATAAATAGGGGATTCGCCGTAAAAATATAATCATATTATATTTATGTAGTATACCGTACGTTTATATATATATAATACTATATTATTATTAATCTATTGTATATATTATTACTTATAATATATAATTATACTCGGCACTGACAATAGTAATATATAAAACTTATACAATTTTATATATTATATATATAGGAATATAGTATATATACATTATATAAATATATATAAAGTAAAAAGAGAGTGGGTGATTCATTACACTCAAGTACAGTTTTACAACAAGAAAAGTCACTCCAGATAAGTGACTCCTCTTACTATATTCTATATTACTATATTATATATTTCATATAATATCATATATATCATACTATTAATATATATTGGTTATATCATATATATATACTATACTGGTATATTATATACTATATATATATATATAATATTTATGATTTATTATACATATATTATTTATATCCATATGCACATATACAAAATTGATTTCTATGCATTAAGTTTAGAACTAAATGGCTTTTCGCAAGTAATGTAATTTTCAAATTTATTTATCACCCATCTTGATTTTTTCCTTTCACAAGTTGAAATATTTTTTTCAAATTTATTTTGGTAATATAAATGAATTTTTTTATCATATTCCGGAAAAAGAGTATTTAATATTGGTTTATTATCAAGGGATAAATAGTTAGAAACTATAAAATCTAGAGAATTTTTTTGTAATTCTGAAATGAGGAATTTTTCGCCTAGGCAAAAGAAATAAATCGCGCTGTTTATATTTGTGTAATCTCGCCCACACAAGACTAAATGATTTATTAATCGAGATATGTTAAAATAATTCGCTAAACAAAGAACTTCAGCCGAAATTACTCGGTTTTTCTAATAAAACTCAATTCCTCTAAATTTTACCGAAAATTAAAATAAGAGCATAGCGTTACAGAATCTATCGCTCAACAATTATAAGTTCATAACATATATATATATGTTGAGGCTTACTTCGATATTCTGCATCATCCTTCGAATCGCACAGTTTTCACGTCATACTCGTCCTCCATCGGCACCCACCACTCATTTCATCAGTGACTTGTTACGGCATTTCTACTTCCTACGACGAACCCCCCCGCTCGATTGAATTCTGGCTCTTCCTTCGTCTTTCAACTCCATTCCCAAACTCCGTATCCAGAATCCCACACGCTCCAACTTCCCTACCCCCATCCCTACTCCTCACTCCATTCCGCGCCGCTAACTATATAGATAGTGCCTCCTATACATATTATACAAGTTACCTAACGATCATACCCTACACCATACCTAGAAGTATTATATATATAAATAATTACTCCCGGTACGCTACCTCAGCCTCACCTACTCTACCTACTCACTATACTACTAGTCACATAAGTGATTAAATCGAGACTCATCTTAATATATTATATATACTCCCCTATATGATACGGCCTCATAAACCGACTTCTACTATATACCCACGCCTAGCAACCGCTGACATATAATGATCCCTAACCTTAATACTTTACTATATATATATATATATCGAATATATCGAATTTATCAAATAAATTAAAACTAACATAAAATAAAATAAAAAAAAAATTTAAACTCGCCGCCGTGCTGTATGGTCTTGAAGCGAAATCAATTATTAAATTACTGATGGTCACGCCCGTCGGAAAAGAAGTTCGATATCATATCTTCGACGCTTCTAGTTACTTTCACACAACCTTCGAGTGACATTTTTTCCTCTTTGCAGCTGCTAAGAAACACTTTTGGAAATTTATTCGTTTTTACCAACAAAGACCGCCATCTAACTAGTTCGAGGTCTCGGTGAATGAGATATCCAAATTTTTCATCCACCGCGTCGTTATTTACGTCAACCGTGAAAAAAAAATTATTCTCATCCGTGGTATTTAATGATTTTGCGACATGTGTAAAATTTTCTTCGCTATAGGGCCTTTTTTGTCTTTGGAATATTCTTTTAAAACACTTAATTCCTTGGAGCGACATATCAGTAGAAAAATTCATCGGTTTGTGAACCTCCCTCACTTTTACTTGCATAAAATCAACGTGTCGCTCAACAGTTTCGGATACGCCCACCCCGAGCTTTACTATCACGAAGCAATTATAATTCATATTTCTTTCTTTATGAGTTAAAAGGAACGTATAAAATTGGTCCATCAATTTTCTCCTTTCGCCTTTGCGCGATATTTCTGTCATTGATAGCGACGATTCTTTACCCTCTGGCGTTGCAAAGTGTTCGTCATTTTGTGATCTTATGTCTTTCACTTTAAACGAGCGTAATTTTGAGTGATATAAAGTTGGAATTATATTTACCTCTTCAAAATAGTGCAAAAAGCTCGGTGATCCAAATCTTAAAAGAGGCTCTAATTCTTTAAGACCCTCGTAGAAATTTCCTTTATTTTGGGGAATTGTATGTTTGTCGGAACGAATTCGTGTGAATTATTGGGATGTTTAACAGAATATCTATTTTACAAAAACTTTCTAATTTATGGGGATAAATTTAAATGTGGTGATGGATATTTTATTTATGTGGATGTTGATTATATATGGTATATGGGATGATATTTATAGGGAGAAATTCTGTTTGTTGGGACAAAATGTTCGCAGAGCACGTGGAGGTATAGGAGATAGTTAACATTAAGTAAAAAGAGCTGACTCATCTTTTTTCTCTTGCATACATGTATAGGAGAACCTAATTGTTGGGTAAATTGGGTTACTTGCAGTAGATATCACACGTTGTGCGATGTGCTTATGGACAATGTTGATGGAAAAAATTGTTTTCTCAAATATATATGCTCCTGTTTTATAGAGATCGTATAAGCTGTATAAAAAGTTTAAGCTCCTTTTGATATAGTGGATTTGTTGAAGCGGAAAGTACGCTTATCGCAAGGAGTTCACAGCGTGTTCGTGCGTATGGGTACTATGTTGATCAACGCTTCGGATACGTATCCGGCCTATTGGGAGTATAGGTGTATCTTATTGTTATAGTCATATGATGTGATTTCGTGCTTATTTATTTATTGGTTATATATATATTTATTATTAGGATAGTGTATTCGTTGATTATAGTTTATATGTTTGGATTGGTATGAAATTCTATATATAAGGCAGAACTATAAGTGTGATTATTATTATTATTATTAATTATTATTTATTATTAATTATTATGTATTTTTACATAGTTAATCATTGTCCTTAAGTTTACGTGTTTGTGAGATTTTTTTATGGACTCGGGTGTGATATTGTATAGGGACACATGTGTGTGAGGTAAAGTACGTTTCATGGTGGATCTTTATATTTTCATAAGACACAGTAAAAGACAAGAAAATATTGTTAGAGGGGTGCAATTCTTGAGATTACAAATCTCGATTAGACGAGGTAGTTATTGATACTATTGCGATCATTATACAGGTAGTAAATTGGTTTTTCGATAATACACAGTTGTGCTGAAGAGGCGACTCTTTGTCGTTTGGCCACCTCATCGTGTCGTTTTTAAGCTCCGCCTTAACTCGCTCGTACCGTAGACTAAGCTATAAAATACCCATTTCGCTGGTATATCGAGTAGGAATCATACCGGTTTTGTAACGCCGTTACGTGAGGTAATTAAAATGTGGTGGTGTACTCCTTGTAGACGCGCACTCCTTTATAATGCACTAGATAAAGTTGCTCTTAATGTGCTGATTATAACTGTGTCGTTCCTCTCAAGACGGGCCGATGTAGCTTACTGCCTAGTGGTGGGAGGTTATTGTGTGGCAGGTATTAACTGAGATACTGATGGAGCAATTTATAACGTCGTCGGAGAGGATAACACAGATAGGTTCTATATATATACGTCGTAGAGCGTTGTAAATAACAGCATGTTGTACTTCTGGCCGTTCTTGACTCCGCAACGGCAGTGTTAATGTGGGTCGGCAGAGCGGGTTCGATGTATTGAGCAAACATGTAAACATTGGTGAATGGAGCGGCTCTTTATTTAATAGTACTCTCACTCCTAATTGATAGGACTAAGGAAGTTTTAAGAGCATTTAGCATTGTTTTCCTCGCTTTAGTTCCATCAGCACAATTTTCCCTCCGGGCGGGCCCTTTATCACGACGCACTCTCCCCGGCGGGCGGACACACTAAGTCCCGCATACACCACTAATTCTTACATACAAACCACCTAACGGACTCCAATCGATCAATTCTTGCGCATTCTTGGATCAGCCTTATACCTTTATTAACTTATCGTTTCATACCGTCTATTCAAGAATATTCTTGGCTGCTTTACATTCTATCAATCTGTTTACTTATGGTCTGCCATCGACTAAAGTAGAACAATGACAAAACTATCAAACGTTCGATGAGACCTTCTCATTCTATCGCGACTGACTGTCGGACTACTAATGCCGCGTGAAAATAACATATATCTACGCATGGTTTGATTTTAACGAAAATACGCCAATTCGATAGATCGAGTTCTCGGCACGGTGCCTATATTTTCAATAGCCGGGATTAATAGGAAAAAAACGGCAACAATCTTTGGTTCTGAGGAAAATGTTGACGTTTGGAGATCGGGGAACGGTGGTAGACTGGAAATTCGAGTGAGACGGGGAACGATCGCGGTTCTGGACGGCGCGCGGTTCTGGACGGGGGTCAGTTCTAACGGAATGTGACGGAAAAAGAGTGGAAAAAACACGAAAAAACTCGTTTTTTTAATTGCGCAAAATAAAATTACAGTATGATGCGAAATTATGGGGCCATAGGCCACCGAACTAATGAATACGAGGTCGAGTATTCATTTTTCCTTTTCCTAAGAAACGACACTATGAAAAAGTGACTCCTCATGGGAACTAGACCTCGACCGTTTTCATTGGATCAGAGTGAAGTGTTTGAACGATTTTATATACGAATATATGTTGAAAATTACCTTTTATCGGGACAGAATGAACAATCCATAAATAGAATTGAAATTTAGTTTAGACTAAGGTAAAATAAAAAAAAATCCGTTAATTTCATTTATTTTTTAAATAAATTTTTGATAATTGAGGTTGTTGATTTTTCCCTTAATTTTACATCCTAGACAATTGTAGTCGAAAGTGAGCAAGTTTACAGAGAGACTCGGATGTTTGTCGTCGTGATCAAAACAATTTAAACTAACGTAACATTTTTCGGTGGAACGGTTCCGTAAATTCCTTTTCCCCGCTGATTCCTGGGGTGACATCAATTTTTCAACAATATGCCTTTTGTTGATACCCACTCGTTTCCATATACCTTTCAGCAGCCTATTTCTGTTCTCGAAAGAAAGAACTGGGGCGTATTCTCGAGGAGGGGGAGAGTCGTTCGAATCATCGTTTTTACCCTCGTTTTCCTCTATTTCGAAGAATTCTGAAGCCGATAAAACTTTCATCGAGGCGCGTTTGTTCACGTCCGTCACTCCGTTCTTTTTGTTATTTTCGTTGGTGATAGAAATTTTAATAATCGTCTCATCACCCTCACCAAAGAGGTTTTGATTTTCATCTTCACCCAAGTATTTGGCAATTCTGAAACGAAGAATTTTCAAAATTGGAAAAAGACAGTCGTCGCAGGAATATAACGAAATAACATCGCGCATGTTATCATCTTCAACTCTATCATCTGAGGCAAGCTCAACGTGCAATTTTGCGCTAAGAAGTTTTACTTTTCTCGTGTTTTTTAAAATCTCTTTCACAGAGGCAAAAGCCCGCGCGAGCGAAAGTAGAGTTTTATAAGATATATTCTCCGGTGGAATAGATATGAACATCATGACACGCTCCTGTTTACTCATTATCGTTTTCGATAATCGGGCTCGCGTTTTTGCCTCCAATTCTAAAGTACAAGCTCGTACGAATGCTTTATATCCATCCTTAGATTTATGGCGGCTTAGGAAAAATAATATTTAGTAATAATTTTTTTCTTAATTTTTTATTATTTAGCAAAAATCCAAAATACAATTTACTATATATATATATATATTTATATAACTACATATATCATATCCTCATTCATTTACCCTACTACCATACTTAACTTACTACTTACTACTTACTACTTACTACTTACTACTTACTACTTACTACTTACTACTTACTACTTACTACTTACTACTTACTACTTACTACTTACTACTTACTACTTACTACCTACCCTATATACCTCACCTCCCCACTTAATCAAAGATACCAATTAGAAATTATACGTATAATCATAATATATATATATATACTATTATATTATTTCCTTATATTATTACCATTCAATATTCATATAATATTATAATATTATATATAACATATAATAATATACCACTCTACATATACATATAATATATTACCCCCTCCCTCTATTATTTATATATGAGAGATAAATCTATTGTTGGGTATATTTAATACAATTTATATACATATCAAAACACACATTAGGAAATTGAATTTCTATGAATTAGTTTAAGAACAAATGGCTTTTCGCTTCGTAAATGAAATTTTCAAATTTATTTATCACCCATCTTGATTTTTTCCCTTCACAGTTGAAATCATATTTTTTTTCAAATTTATTTTGGTAATATTAAATGAATTTTTTTATCATATTCAGGAAAAAGAGTATTTAATGTTGTATTATTATCTAGGTGTGAATAGTTAGAAACTATAAAATCTAGAGAAATTTTCTGTAATTCAGAAATGAAAAATTTTTCGCCTAGGCAAAAGAAATAGATCGCGCTGTTTATATTTATGTAATCTTGAGCATAATAGACTAAATGATTTGTTAATCGAGTTATGTTAAAATAATTCGCTAAGCAAAGAACTTCAGCGAAATTACTTGGTTTTCTAATAAAATCTTCCTCTATTTTACCGAAAATTATAAATAAGAGCATAGCCGATACAGAATCTACGCTCACATCTATGAAGTTCAATATATTCTCTTGCTTCACGCTCTCTCATATTTGATTATCCTTTGAATGCAGTTTTGTCCATTGTTTTTGAGTTATAACACGTCATTTTCATAGCGATCTCTCTCCACACGCCCTATTCTATTTAACGACGATAGATCGATTGAATTCTGCTTCTCACACCCTCTTCTCTCCCACACAATCCCCCCACCCTCTTTCCCCCCAACTCCCCCCCCCCGTTTTTTTAATAAGAACTACCACCCCACGTGATATCTACCTATCGATACCTGCCCCTCATTATCTACTCACCTATATCTATACTATTATCACCTACCACGTCTACTACCCTACCTATAATATATACTCACATTGACTACATACCCCATACTCTTCACCCTCTCTTATCCCAGTACCCATAAGACTATACGCTACTCTACCCCCTAATCTATAATCTATTCTCATATATTACTGATATACTCCTACCATACGAATCACCTGCCACCCTAATATCTTATTCTAATTCGTTCATCCCTACCGCGCATCTTTATCATTCCTCTAAAAATACCATTTTTACTTTTTAAAAATACTTACATCAGGCAATAAGCGCAATTGAAGTGCATAATCATTCAAATTAGTTTAACACCGGTATTTTTTTGTACGTCTCTAATATATATTGGAATCAGTATCCTCCACTGGCTATTGCAATATATTTGCAGGTGCAATTTGGTTCCAGTAATTAGGGGGATGAGATTTTGGTCATACTAAAGTCCTACTTTTGCAAAGCATTGCTAAGTATGAAGAGAAGAACAGAACAATAACTAATCTACTTCAACCATTAATTTCAATTGAACGTACAGTGAAAGGAACTTTCATTTCTTGTTTTACTCCGATGCTACCTGCAAGTGAGCATATATCTGAGTCTTCTTATGTGTAGATATGCTTTATCTACTTCACACCATTCAATAAAATTGACTTTAAATCTAATTAAGTGTATGTAAATATACAAATTTTTTTTTTTTTATTATTTTTATTTTTTTTTTTTATTTTCTTAATAATGCGATACATTCCTTCAATGTCTTACATGGAAATCTTTGATGGAATTAGGATCATTATGATTACTGATTTGAACATATCAATGCGAATATTTATCTTTATTTTGGCGATACTTGCTAACTCAGTATTCTGTAAATGTCTGTTCAACAATAGTATCAGATCAATACTTCAAATAACTATTCTGATTTTTTACTTCTGAAGAAAGGCTGCTGAAGGGCACATTAAATTTTTTACAGTGTATAATAGAGAACTTACCTTTGTTTTGACTCTTATCTGTAAAGCTCTTTTATCTTATACACCTCCCATCCAATATTTATCTATCCAGCTTATATTATAGAAGTACAACCATTCAAAATTCAATAAAGTATAATGTTGTCATAATTTAAATCAAGATCAGTTCACAGTACTCTCTTATGAATATAGCACCCATACTACCTCTCTTCCGCCCACCACTCCACTTTCTTTTGAGCTTATCCTCATTGTAGTGATTAATCATTTAACATTGAACAGATACCGTTTTATACGGGACTTCTATATTCACTCCTCCTACCTATTACTCATACAACCATCCTAGTATTTTCAATGTTTTTTTTTCAACTCATCCTTCAACCAACTTTCGCCCATACTAATATAACAGAAGTATTACACCGCAGTGTGTTCCTTGCTGCTGTTAATATTCATCACTACCACCTCCCTGACTTCACTTCTCACCCACTCCCTAACATATATATTATACCTCCACCCTACTCATCCTTATATACTTTACTTACTTACTATAGTAACTGTATATGTTTGAGTATATATACAAAATTCCCACCCTATCACTCTGCCACGTCTGTCTCAGAGTTATAATTTAATCCATGAATACACACATTATGTTAACACTTCGATCTCACGTGTGTTCATCCTGGCATTATCAATGTAGACGACGGTGATAAGAAACATAGTGTGGTGCGATTCTCTTGGACCTGCTTCTGTTACTGTTCACACAACCTTCTGAATGATATTCCTCTTGTTTCCTCTCTTCGCGCGGTTCTGCTAATGATATAGACTTTTGGAATCTTTCGCTTTTGTTCTCCAATTAAACGACGTCATCCTAAACTCATGGTGTCGACCCGGTCTCTCTGCTCGTAACTGAAGTGACCCCCCTCCATATTTTGTCATCCACTCAGTGTATTATTTTAACGCCTCACCGCACCCGTGAAACTGACAAGTTATTTTTCTCACGCTGGTTTTAATGATTTAGCGACAATTTCTGTAAAATATTTTTTCACCCCCACTAAACAGCTTTCTTGTCTTGTCTTTGGGAAATCATCTTTCTATATTCATCTAATCTCTTGAGCAGATTAATCTTTCCCACACCGTAAAAACGTTAACATTCGGTCTACTCGATTGCATACTCCCGTCACATTGTTAATCGCAACACCAACACCTCGCAGTCGTATATCGTTCAACGTCTTTCTAGGACTCATACGCCATCTCCGAAGCTCTCTCTTCAGCTTGAAGCGAATTAATAATTCATATTTCTTCTTTCTTCCTATCGACGTTAACCGAACGTATTAATAATTTGCGTCCGTAGATTTTGTCGGCTTTCTCCTTTTTCGATTTCCCGTCATCATAACGACGACTTCGTCTTCTTCCTCCGCGCGCTTCTTGCTACAGCGCGTCCGTACTTTGGGTACTCATCTAGTCGTTCACTATAACGAGCGTAATTTTGAGTGATAAAAAACTTGAATTTTATTTACATCTTCGAAATTGTGCAAAAAGCTCGGTGATCCAAATCTTAAAAGAGGCTCTAATTCTTTAAGGACCTCGTAGAAATTTCCCTTATTTAGGGGATTCTTTGTCGAACGAATCGTAATTTTGAGATGATACAGACATCTTTTCAATCGCCTTCTTATAATTTCTTTGTTTTCTTTTATATTTTCGCAACGTTTTATAAGTTGTTTAAATTCCACGTAGATAGAGACATCTTCGCCTTTTTTATGAATGATTATTCTCATATCTACACCGTATGGGGTAAAGACATATTTGGAAATTTTTACAAACTCCTCTTTTTCGAGATCCTTAAATGTTATAAAAGTTGCCGCCCTTTCGATTTCAAAAACGCTATACGACATGAAACAGCTTTCGTCGAAGTTCTTATGTTGATCAACGTCTTCATCATTGGCACATTATTATTATTATTATTATTATTATTATTATTATTATTATTATTATTATTATTATTATTATTATTATTATTATTATTATTATTATTATTATTATTATTATTTATTATTATTATTATTATTATTATTATTATTATTATTATTTTTTTTATATTGCGATATTGACCGTGACATTCACGCTTGAATAATACGTTTCAGATATTTTTTTCCTGGAAAATAAAAGAGAATTATAATAATAAAATAAAGAAAAAAATAATAAACATCATTATATTAAGGTGGTTAGAAAACGGTTGAAGAGCGATTTCTTCCATCGTGATTTATCTCGACCCACCTCGACTGAGATTGGTAATCAAGAGGGTGGAAGCATCAATTTTATACCGTTACGAGAGGTGAATAAATTTTGACCCGCCCCTTCTTTTATGATCCTATAGCGATAATGTGCATCGTCAGCGCTGATACAGCTTACTGCTGTTGAGTCTTTTTGTGGCGAATGGGAAGTATAATGTGCGGAAAGGTGAAATGTGTATAACTCTCAACCGCTTTTAACCAAATCTTTTACTCGCGCTCATAAGGCGCGTAAATATCGAACGGGCCGTGTATAAAAATAAAAAGGGCTTTAAATAGATTTATCTACTGAGGACACGGGAATTTATTCACCATTCGCAGTTCTTCTACCGACTACCTAAATTTTGTTATTTGATACCTCCTTTCCTTCCGAGAAACGTAACAAGTCGCCTCTTAGTTCTACACTCACGTAAACGAAATTATTACCCGTTAAAAATTTTTCCAATCATAATTTGTTTGTTATTCGCTGTAGAAGAGAAAATAAAACGTTCGACGATCGATAACTTTTAATTCCGATCGCGATGATGGCCCACGCGGAAATAAATATTTACGAGGTTAATTTTAACGAAAGTCGCCATTCAGTAGTCGAGTTCGCGGCGCCGATATATCTAGCCGATGCCGATAGGAGAAAAAAGCAAAAACTTTGGTTCGAGGAAAATGTGGATTCGCTATCATTTGAACCGGGTGGTTTTTTGCGTCCCGGCACTACGTTAGACGGAATACCTTCGGATCGGACTGAAAAATGCACAAAACTAACGATGCTCGAAGAATACTTGTATTTTAATATCGCACGCTCCTCTCTCGGAAAATAGTTGCTAATAATGTCGTTGAAAATGACCAGTTGAAAGAAAATGAGCGCGCGCGTACCGGCGTTGAATTTAATTTCAACGCTCCAATGTCACTGTTTTGACGATTTAAAATTCTGCTGAACAATATTTTTCCCAAGTGGTATTTTTCATATTTTGGAAAGGTACGCGCGTCGCGTTTAACAAAAAAGCCTTCCCCTGCCGCTCACAATCACTATACGCGCTATAAGAATGAGGAAAAGTGCCGTCGAAACGAATAGTATCCAAGTTAAATAAAGCAAATCTGTTCCACAGTATTTCCGTTATGAAAAATCTGATGGAATGCGGATATTTGAAGCGAATGGAAAATATCGCCGGATTCTCGACCGTTTCTCCGATGAAACGTAAATTACTACGGTTTGACGCGATGTCCTTAGTCTTTTCGTGCGAAAGGTTTATTTCCTCTACAGTGTGAGACTGTTTTATTATCAATAACAGAGCAGGGTTAGAACATCGTGATAAAAATAACTCAGAATCCGATTCAGAATTTACAATCATTCTAAATTCATACTACCTAACACTCATTAACACATCTATTTCCAGCGGTAAAACAATAGAAAACAACTATTAAGATATAGAAACAACCTATCAGAATTCGTAGATTAAGGCAAATACTCATTCTCTACGTATGCGCAACAACCTTTGCGGCGGCAAAATATTATTATAACGACGATTTATAGTCCTTCAAATTAAAATAAATAAAATTTTCGAGAAAGAAATTGAATTTATTGATTAAATAGTAAGATTGATTTAAAGCCGAATAGATCTATTAACAATAATTTCATTGTATTAATGACATTTAATTTCACGCGTCGACTCTTAGACTAGACATGCATGTAGTCGGCGCAACGGAATATCCAGAGGAAGGAAATCCATCCTCTTGGCTAGATCGCTTTAAAACTTAGAAATGATCTATTTCGAGATTGCCTCGAAATTTCTCACTGCATTCTTAGGGATCCGTTTTTCTATCTATATTTTTTTATTTCTCACCGTAAATCATAGATAGAAAAGAGATACCAAACTGGTCCATTATTAACTGTATTGCTTCCATACCAGTCACAACGGAACAGTCCAACCGATATATTTACGACGGAGTGTTAAATCATCTCCCCGTTACTTACTCTCAAATCTCGAGTTGTGAGATAATCCGCGAGTTATTGAGTTTAAACCGACCCGATTCCGACGGACGACTATTTGGCCCCTCCTAACAAACTCGATCGACGACGACTATTGCGCAGTATTTTGTCACATGGCGAGAGATTTGATACACGGCGGTTTCTTGTTTAAACGTGAAAATGAAATAAAATCGATCGTCGGTTCCTACAATAAGACAAACTTCAATGCCGTTGTGCCAATTTTCACGTCGGGTTTGGCGCGCGTCCTAAAACCTCTCATTCAAACTAACGTATTCGCTTCTATTTGCACCTATAGCATTTTGAAGAACCCTCATGTGGTCATTCACGACGTTCATTTCGCGACGTTACTTCGCTTGTGGGGTAAGTTAATAATACCCGAAAACGTCGACTCAGACCGAGCTCGAGCGTTTCTGGAATCGATATACGCCACCGCCTCGGCCTACCCAGATTTGCCAAATTTTCGCGCTTTTGGAGAAACGTTAATCGATTCCCCAGCGTTGGCGTTGAGAGAAAAAACTGGTAACGAAACTGTCTGCTCCGAAAACCTAATAAAGCCTCTCTTTTTTTTATTATTCAACCGAGATAAAATAAAAGAGGAAAAAATGTTCGACATTTTAGTATTATTGATTCGTGAGTTTATCGGTCGCCTCGTCTCGTCGCTCAAAAAACGGAATAGTTTGAAAATTATTAGAATGAGCCTTTTCCTTTTGAGAATTACCGTGTACGGCTCTCTTAAAACTAAAACTCCGCATATAAAGAGAAATAATGTTTGGAAATTGCCCGAAAATGAATTTAAAGAAGAAGATTATTTTTCGTTGCTCGCGAAAGCGTCGTTGCGAGAAGATCTAGAAAACGTTAGTTACTACGATTATTTTTTCGGCCTAAAGAAAGATTATCTATGCAGCCGCACGGATGATCAAACGATGGGCGATTTTAGTTTGGATCGCCTTAAATTTTTTGCGAAGAATCGATTAAAATTATCGGACGATGTCGTGAGACGAGCTTTTGATCCCAAAATGCTGTTCCTTTACACGCATCATTGCCTCCTCGCCGCGGAAGAACGCCGGGAGAGGAGTTTGGAGGAAACCCTAATCCCATTCGATTCCGCTCACGAGTATTTAACGTCTAAAATACGCGAAGATCTCAAGATCAAGATCTCCATTTGGACTAAGCTACCGGCCTACGAAAAGCCCGATGGGTGCGACCCGAGATTTAAGTAGTCGGTCGTGAATCTTTCGAGATAAGAAGTCTTCGATGGATCACGAGCGTCTAGCTTATCGGCGATTGAATACCTCTCAAGCATAATTTTCTTGAAATTCATTTCTCTATAAATAGACGACAATTTCAGCACTGTTTTTCTATTTAATTTAATATTCCTATAGTAATAAGGCAATATATGATACAATCCTAGGAAACTACTATATTAGACTCTCTAAAGTATATCCTAGGAACCGAAAATAAGCTGTGAAGGCCCTAGTGAAAATCATTTAGTTATAGGAAAAAGTGGATATATCACTGAAACTATATATAGATATACCCGGGTGACTAAAAATAAATATATATATATATAATATAAAAAAAATAATAAATAATAATAAGAATACTATTAATTATTATAATATATATATTATATATAATATATAAACATATATATATATATAAATATATTATTATATATATTATATATATAGGGTATATATATATAATAATAATAAATATATAAATTAAAGAATAATATTTATATAATATAGAATTATATAAAAATAATAAATAATTTTTAATGAAAAATAATTATGTATTTAATATAGTACAATTTTATGGACACAGAAGTCCTGAATTGAGGTGAAGAATCTCCTCTCTCGCTGTCTCGCGCCCTTTCATCGAGTTTTGCTAAAAAGTCAGGCTCGTATCTCTCGTAATACGAATACCATTTTCTTGGAGAATGGTAGCACTTGTATAGACAATCACAAAGACCGAAACATTGACACGGTTGCGGTTCCTCTTTCAGTTCCTCATCCTCTGAGAATATAAATAAGAACTTAATAAAAAATTTATTTTGTTTTACGACAAAAAAGCAGAAAATAAACTCGCTCACCATCGTCTTCCACACCACTATCGCGATCATTTTCAAAAGGTTGACGTTGATTTACCGTCACCGCAGAGCCATTTTCCAACCTTACGAGTTTTTGTTTGTCGTTTAGCTCTTCTTGGCATTTCTGGTTCGTTAGTTTCCTCTTCCTTTTATTCGCCCCATCGATATTTTTTGAGTCTAAAACATTTTCTCTATTATCCGTCTTTAGTGAATTGCTACATTTTTCCTCTTCCTCTCGCGTCTTCGCTTTCGAAGAACACCCGTTTATCGATTCGAGAATATCTTCTCCTTTGGAAAAAGTTTCGATAATTCTATCGCACTCCATTTCACCAAGACAAAAAATTGAATCTCGTATTGGGAGGATTCTCAACTTTTCTATATTTCGTGTTGGGGTCTCTTAAAATATCAGCACAGAATTCAGAAGAACAGATGATAAATCTGAATAACGCACACGATCTAAAATATATAAATATTATTATCAACTAATCGCTCTCATATATTCATTTAGCTTTTTAACACTCAACACATATTGTTAGCACTTCAAATTGCTACTTTTCGAAAGAAGATTTAACATAAGAGTACGATTAATTTATTGTTTACTAACTGTATTCAAGCAGTGGCTCTTTCTTAAGGCCTATTATAATGATTCAATGGGTGACGGAATGAAATTGCGAAGTATAGCAGATATATTAACTTCGATGGAAGAATGTTGTTTCTTGCTCGAGTATATGGGAGCGACCAAAGTTTACGTATTCGCTCGTGGGAAGTCTTGGGAATCGTCGGACGCAATACTGCGTAAAAGATAGGTATCTATCATAATAACATTATAAAATTTATAAAATGATTGTTCGTAGAAAATGAAGTAAACAGGTTCGGGTTTTAAACTTATATTCAGATAACCTACGCTAGTAGTGAGATTTAACAGTATACTTTTCTATATATTTCTATTGAAAATCAAATCATAATTAATACTGTTTGCTGGAGTAATTTCGAAAGATTTATTGTAGCGACTAAAAAACGTTATTAATGTAAAATAATATATAAGTTAAACTGTAAATAATTAGATGAATCACGATGATAACTTATGAATACATTCTAAGGTGAAATGTAAAATAACTAATTAACTCAAACTGTCGGACCACAATTGACCTCCTCGGCAATATATAGAACCACTTTGATTACGTTATAACTAATCTTCAAGTCACATATATATTACTTAAAAAATTGGTTACCCACGAATTATGAATCGAGGGATATATGTGGGGGACCGGTATTATAATCGATGGAAACGAACTATCGAATATCGCAACTCCTGAGTTTAGTTATATCCGTTCTATCTGCGATGGTGTTTTACCATATAATAGAGAGCATTTTTAGAAAGGATTCTATCACAAAAGAAAAGAAACAAAAAAAATCTACAACCACAAACCTACACAGTCATCGACAGACAAAAGAGAGGTTTTCCTAAATGGAGTCAAACGCGATCCGTTGAAGGCGGTGATGGACTCAACAATGTCGCCGACCCGCCTTACTCCGAACGTCCTTCAACAGGGATTGGATTTGGAGGGAGAGTGCATAATGCAGTCGCAATTTGAAAATTGTCGTATTAGAAAGGAGGTGAAACATTGCTCCTCCCGCTATCCCTTCTCACAGAAGGTTATTTTACAAAAAGTTAAAAAACAGATTTCTGAAATATCGGTTTTACTAGATAGGTCCATAATACTTCTAGCAAAAACCATCTACGAATTAACCAGAATCCCTTAGGTGGAACCGTAAGGGCTTAAGGACAAGCACTGTAATGAAAGACTTTCGCACATAACTAAATTGTGGATTATTTTATAGACAGCAGATAATATTTAATTAATTCCCAATCTAGTAAGCGAAATAGTAACATTAAGTCATTTTAAAATAAAACTATGGATAAATACAATATATTAGGTAATATAAAATCATATTAAAAATTAAATTAACGTTAAATAATTCATAACAGAAGTAACCAACTCCATTCCGATCGGTGGCGCGCCGAGTTTATGAAAATTACTCCACGTTAAGTTACACCAAAATGAGTAAAGTGGTTCGAAACTAAGGCACGCAGATTTTGATCGAGAGTCCGATTATACGTCTTACTTTAGGAGTAAATCCTCGAAACACTCCAATTTCTAACTGATTTGTTACTGACCAAATGTCGAATTAGGAAAGGGTGACGCATATAACATTATTCTTTACTTGAGGGATGATCGGGGCATGAGGAAGAGGAACGATTATGTGAAAAAAGATTGATGATAGTATGAAGATGATGTTGATTGCTTGTTTTAATCTATATAGAACTGAGTTCAACGCGTCGACTCGAGACACACGACACGAGCGAAATTTAATTAGTCGGAATCGTAGGACTTCCCAAACAAGAAATGATAAGAGTTTTCAATATTTAGAGAGATGCAGACGTTATTTTGAACAAGAACAGAGTATTGATCGTATCTTATTTCTTAGCACTTATTTTTATTATACACTAATGGAATTCCGGTTAAACATATACTGCGAAATTATAAAACTTCAGTACATACTAAGCTAAATTAAAATATATAACTCCATACGATCTGCGCTAAATATAACATACTTCTTTAAATTTTTTACGAGACTAACCTAAACAGGGCATACGGACGAAACCATAAATAGTTATAAACTTGTCGAAATACGTATTCTTGTTACCCGCACGCTTATAACATTTTAACATTAATTCAAAAATGCCGATAAGGGTTTATCCCAAAATATGGACAAACCCTTTTATGTCTCAACAATCAGACACATTTACACAAACATCTTATTAACTATACACTGACTCTGACATCAGCAAGTTAAATCAGAACGAGTAATATACGGAACTATTATAAGCCCACTTCCATTCATTAAACGGCAAACTGATGGTCACATGTAATATGTTAATAGTTCAAAGATCTATGGGGTTACCTTTAAGCTTATTAATTTAAAGGACAACTTTATACGCATGGACCCTAAATAACATGAACTTAAAAATCTAGCTCAAAGTAGGGATACATAACAATATTCGACGAAACGATAAGAAGTATGATTAATATCGTCTGTTATTATATTTCTACCCGGTAATGAACTTCGTACTAGAGTAAGTGTTTCTAAATATTGTGAGTAATAATCAGTGAACTTAGTAATTTTTAGTTATATAGTATATAACTAGATATAATTGAGAAATAAATAGAATAAAATTATTTTCATTCCACCAAAGGAATAAGTACAGCAACATACATATAAATTGATATAATTCTCGGAATTGAACGCGTATAAGAGCAATAATAATGAAAGAGACAATCAATAATCGGACAAAAATCCTATACACAGAAGTCGAAAAGATTTCTATGTACAGGATCCATATGCAAGAATAGTGAGTTCTATACAAAGAGACAGGGGCATCATTAATGCAGAGGCACAGAAGGCGCTTCTACGCTGGCATTTCGGGACATACTTGTAATAGTTGAGTAGATACGTGTGAGTCCTTATTTCTCTCTTCCGTACGGCAATTGTGACAAAAATACTGTTTCTATATCTTTCGTTAGATTAAGTTTTAGTTGAGCAACAGATAATCCATTTGCAAATTAAGGTATAAAATCAAGTTATACAGAGAAGACAACAGCAACGTCACCCGATTAACATATACAGAAAATAAGGTTAACGTAGGAGTTAACATATAGTAAACTTAAGTCAAACAATAACTCAAATGAACAAATAGTCATAAACTACATTAGTTGAAGTTCCAATTAAAAGGTTTATAATAGGAAGCAACTGAATTTACTTTCACTCTTTCCTTATGGTCCATGAGTCACATTCCTAAGCTTTGAACTGAACTTCTTTAATTATCCTAATATATTAAGTCAAAAGAGTTATTGGCAGAATACATGAAGTATCACCTCACGAAGTGGGGATGACGCTATATCTTGAACATCGAGATTCGGAACAAATCTCCGTCGCGCGTCGAGTTATAGAAGAATAATTATAAAGGACAACACAGGACTCACGTATTATCCTTATAATTCCCAGAACACACTATTAACACTGATACAAGAAGCATATAATTAAGGGAAAAAGAAATAAAACACACAATCAGAACATAGACAAATAACCAAGACGGAAATATAGAGATATCTAGTAAAATATAAAGAACAAAATAGAGAATATAATCCACGATTCCATTAGTCATATATAAGACCGCTACTGGTATTCCAGCACGGCACTCCGCGCATTCAGTTCCCTTCCGTCACACGAGCATCTACTATTAAGACAACTAAAGGTGGCATATACAAACCCAAGATCAGATCTATCCTCTTTTACCGTTATATCTATGACTCTTCCGAACCTCTTACTATACGATCTGCTTGCACTATGATAATGGTCCCGTAATTTCCTATCTCCGCGTTAGCACGTCTCTTATCCGCACCGAAAGGGTCTTCTATTACCTCCATCAGTGCTATAATTGAAGATCTAGATGGTAGTGATCTGTCCTTCTCCATACACCTACCTCCGTCACCCCCATATAAAATAAGCATCCATGTACCTAGCCCTTGGTTGGATTGTACATGTCGACCCCATAGCTGTGAACTCTTTCTAATGCTCCATTCTCACTCATTATGAGTTATGTACGTACGTACCGAAATGTGAGTGATACATGGAAACTCCGTGCGCACATACACCTGCAATACGCCCATTAATCAGAGAAGGATTATAACAAATACACCAAAAATAATAAGTCTCTAGTATGAAAAAATAGAAAATGGAAATTAAAAAACAAAGCACAACTATAACTCACCACTATTGCCACCAGTATTTAATCAGATGGCGGTACTTGATTGGTGTTATTGATATAGTAACTCATAACCCACTAACTGCATCTGTTCTCTGTGAATGTCGAAAATAATCTCACTTTCAGAATTTCACTCTACAATTATATATAGCTTTTAACCGTGCTATGTCTTAGATCTTGCCTTGAGGAAAGGCGACCATAGGAAAGTGGTTTCTCCATATAATCATGGTAAAAGCTTTTCCACGGCTCGTCAATGTAAGGAATTGCGTCAGCACGCGAGCATATGCTAAATCAAGTCTCGCATGCGGGCCAGGATATACAATCCGTGCTCTCGTGTACTTCAATAATTAAGAACGGAGTATACCCTATTGCATGAGTTAAAGACTAACGACGAGTAAAATTAATGGACGGCTGTATAGGCAGAACCCATCATTAGTAAAAAATGAATATATTATTAATAATATATTTTTATAAAATCCAGATAATTACGAGAAAGGTAATTAATGATTAAGCATATAATAAATTATAGAACAAAATAGATATCGTTTGAAACCTTAACAAAGGATCGGCACGTAGAAATTGGCTCGACGTTCATGTCACATTCGAAATGCGTAAGCTATCAAAACTGAACTGAGAAAACGCGATGAAAAAATCCTTCAATACAAGGAGAAATTAATACGTATTGACATTCATAATGATGCAGTATTCTAATAACGTATTTCGTATAAAGACAAGCCTTATTATCCGAGAATTAACCGAGTCTTCTTCCTCTTTCTTCTCTTAGTAATAAGTATCCGTATTCTATTTATAATAGATCCGGGGCAGTTTCTTTTAAATAACAGTCATGAATTCGTGGTAACAGTATTCTTGACTTGTATGGGTCGTCGATGACAGCATCTCTTCATACCATTTTGCACACTTTTAAGCATTAGTATCTCGAGACGAAAATCGGGTTTATAATTCAATATTACTTCAAGGAGAATTTCGGAGTCGTATATGTTATAGATATTGTTAGAACTTATAAAGTAGAGTATTAATATATTAGAAATAAAAATCAACATGTACAATAAGTGTCGTATTAAAAAAAAACGACATATAGTATATTATATAAAATATAATAGCTATTTCTTAAAAATATCATTCTACCATCAAGGAAAAAAAGCTTATTTATTTTATAATATTTGATATTTAGAAATAATAACAGAAACTTTCACCATTTCGACCCTATTGCTACTCTTACCATCGAGCTTTTGTCAATAAATAAGAAAGCTCATATAAATTAGAACATCAAGAAGTATTAGATATAAATAGAAGATGTATGAATGTGTGTTGTTGAATATTGGTTTCAAAAGCTGAGAACTGGACGAGGACGCTATATGGTAAAACAATAAGGATAAACATAAAAAAGCAATAAACATAAAGTTTGGTTTGCGCTCATATAAAGATGAGAAAAATACAGAATTTGATAAATTAGAAAAACAAGATACACTAAAAACATGAATTAATAGCGAATCTCCGAAAAATTATGTGAAGGATATAGTACGCCCGATACAGAGAATAGAGTAGATCTGAGACAAGAAGAGATGTTCGACACATCGATAAACTGATCTATACAAATCACGAACTGGACAAGTCGTGAGGTAGCTCAAAGTTATCAAATGAATTAGACAATCGATACGAGATATGGGCTATAAAAAGATTAAAAATGCAAATTCTTAACGATGTCGACAGGCAAAAGACATTGATCGTACGAAGACAGAAACTCACAGAACAGAACTGACTGAACGACAGAGTAGAAGCGGCAAAACAGCGGTCAATAATAAGAATCGAATATGAACCATGTATGAAGAAAGATAGTTGCGGAATAGACCATGGTATTATACACCAAGAAACAACAGGATCAAAGACAATTAGGACAACAGTGGGCCTCAGGGCTTACCGGGTGAGACTCAGCCGGAGGGTTATATGAAATTCTTAGTAAGAAACCGTCGACGTCTGAGAGGACTAGATTTAACCCAGCTATACGTGTATTTTGTAAACCGAGTCGTCTGCGATGAAGATGCAGTCGAGATAGTAATCGAGGAGTGCACGACATAGCTAAGACGTGGAAAATATCGCGCGAACACGGTATTCCGATAGGAAGAAACGCGCGTTTGTTTTCACTACGCAAAAATTAAGTACAAACCTGGCGCGGTCTATGCACTCATACACCATACCAATATTGTACTATCGTTATCATTGCAGCTTCCTACAACATATTACGACTGTATAGATCTTATTATTGTTCTCAATTTAAAGTCTAGATAGCACATTCGAACGTTACCGATCATATAAAATTCCACAAGAATATTTCGTAGTAATTGAAGTCGCAAAGAACAGATTAAGAATTACTAATTAGTAACCCGAGCCTAACATTACTCGCTCACAGGTAGAGAAAGAATCTTCAGCAAACCCCGCCACAATAAGAAAATGTTTTTGAAACACGAGTCGATCAATCATACGACGGCCGATAACGATATTTATGAAAAAACAGTTCGTTTAATAAAAAGTCTAGGGTGCAGACATATTGCCGACAAAATAAAGATTTATGGAGATAGAAATGACGCGTCGAAAGTCGTGTTGGAATTTGATAGTTTAGTGGATAAAAGAAGTTTTATAAAAAGGTTTTACCAGAACAACAGATACGTCAGAGCGAGACTGTCGGATTACCTAATTAAACCCAAACTAGAATTTTATAGATATCTTAATTGGGAAAGAAAGAATGGTATCGTGAACCAAATACGAATTCACGACGGCGAATTCAAGATCAATTTTGTTGGAATAAACGACGAAAAAGAATTTCATCACGTTCAAAATTTAAAGCACTACGCGGAAGTGAAGAAAAAATTCTTTAGCGTTTGTTGATTTAATAATTTATTTTTCTTTATTTTTCGAAACCTTCCGATTTTTATAAATGTATTATTAAATAAATAAAATATAAGCGTTATTTTTTTTGTTTCATTAAAATAAATAAATAAAAATCGATTCCGCTTCAGGAACGACAACGATAACGAGTCTAAGCGAATAAAAATAAAACATTATAATAAAAATGGAAAGTTTCGAAATTAAAGGGTACGCTCACGCCGCTAACGCAACAGAAGAAGGAACGGGAGTAGCAGCACCTGGCCGTGAGGGAGAAATCGCATCCTTTGATAATTCAGCGGTAGAAACGACGGATTGGTCGATGGAGGAAACTAGTTCGCTGACTTTAGAAAATGATTTACACGTTGATTGTTTAAAAAAATTCTTCGAAGATACGAATGTGGAGTTTTTTGACCGAGAAATAATTCCGGTGAGATTCTACCGAAAGATTTATGTCAATAATTCTGTTGACGAAGATGAAATAGGTGGGGGGGATTACCATCGAGAGCCGGTACCGGAAAAAAGGTATTACGAAGGGGGTCTGTGCGTCCAAAATTTACCATTCGACCCGGAATTGCAACAACTTTATATTTTAAAACAGAATATAAATGTCAATAATAGCTTCGTGATTCACCCAGTGAAAATTCTGGAATTTCAGCATCCCCCTCACGGTCACGCGTTAGACGATTTGGATATCGATGAAAATAGCGAAACACTACATCGACTCCGATGTACATTGGAAAAAATCATATACAGAAACGATCAGTGTACGCAACAAAAGTATAATAATTGCAAACTCTTGCTCGAATGTAAATACACTACGGCGTCGATGCCCGACGAAACTTTTGAAATTATAATAAAAAGATTGCTAGGAAAATACGGTAATCCGATCAAGGATTTGATCGCTAAGAATCATTTAGTAATCGAAAGATTTACGAAAGATTTATCGAAAGCCATTTTATTTTTCGATAATAAAAGCAATGTGATGAAATTTATAAACCAATTTACGAAATCCTCCGAACGACGCGATCGTGGTGATCTTAGATTTAAAGACTTCTTAACGTTTAGAAAATTAAACCTCTTAAATTTCATAATTCGGGAATGTAAATGGAGGGGTTTATTCAACTACGGCGTCAGAGGCGGAGAAATTTTCTTGTTCGAAAAAGGAAATAGCGAGCGCAGATACAAAATGAAATGTGTGCAGGACTACTATCAAATTCTTTTGTAAAACATGAAATGAGATATAAACGGAGAAGAAGACTACTGTCAAATCTTTTCGTAAAATATTTTGATGGGAGGTTGGAAGCTGGAAGGCAGAAAAAATACGAATTTTTCTTTGATTTTTATTTATTAATTTCATACCTACAATATATTTTCATATGTAAATAATAATATTTTTTGTAATTAATTAAAAAATAAATAAACCAAGTTAACGATGTTTTAAAAATCCGATAAAAAAATTATTTTCATCTATTATCTATTATTATATTTCGTTTTTCCTTGATATCGCAATAATTTTGCACAATACTGTAATTTAATTTCGCAAAGTCCTTTCGCAATTACGTAAATGACGTTCACATTGGCGCGTATAACTGTCTTGCGAAGGGTTTAACCACGCTCAAAGACAAGCCTTTGCGCCTTCATTAAGGTATGCGCAGCCACATCGCTCGTATTAAAAGATAAAAACACACTCACACACACTGGCGTTTTCGCGTATACGCAAATATTCACAACCGCCAGTAAAACCTTTTTCTTAGTGAAATAAAACGCTGTTTAGCTTGATTTCTTCTTCTAGCGCATCCGAATCCCTCACAATTCTTTTCCTCGGAAAATCATCATCGATTTCTTCATCGACGTACCTAGGACTTCTCGTCGACACGTTTTTATCGTCTATACCGATTATCGTCGCCATGACGGAGAAAATTTGCCTATTGGAAATAGTCATTTTCAAAGATTCCGGCTGAATTACGATACCATGATTATCCCTGTAGTGTTTGCAAACTCTGTCGATGAAATTATTTCTGAACGACGATTTGTAGTGGTATTTTTTATACAGTTCGCTTAAAGAATTTTTGGATCGTTCCGCTGCCGCCACGCCGCCGTCGTCCGTACTAATTTTTTCTAAACTTTCTTCGTACATATCTTGGAAGTTTCGGATGATCTTATTGAAGTTGCTCGTCAAGCCACCTACGCTGTTATAGCGATTTCGGGATGAAGCGATCGTTCCACCGCCGCCGCCCAGCCCACCGCTGTCTCCTACGGACGACAACAGCAAACTAGGGAAATCGTAAACCACGTTCGGGTCTCGAGCCGCTACGGCGTTCGTTCCTCGGCTGCCGGAGAAATCCTTTTTCCATTTCGAAAAACCGTCGAGAAGCGGTTTCATTTGTGAGAGGTTCTTTTCGACGTTTTTAATGCAAGCCAGCGCGATGTTATTATCGTGCGCATTAGTTGTTCGTGATGTTTTCTTAGATTTTCTACCTCTTTCGTCGTGTGGTACAATTTGTTCATTTCGGCGGAATAGGCGAAATTGCTTTTAATTATCGATTTTGTGGCCCTTTGCGTGTTGTTTTGGAGGTCTGCGAGCAACGGGCCCGCTTTTTTAAGCGCCGTTTGCGTATTCATATCGTCACCCGATACGGCTCCGCTATCGTTGATGTTATCGTTTTTATTTTTTAAAAAGTAAGCGTTTAGAAAATTCGAAGAAGGAGACGCGGCTCTAATATATCGCCAAAAATCGTAATTCTCGTTATCGCTTTTTACATCGACCAATTTTTTCAAATCTTTGATTTCTATATCGAATTTGTCCGGATCGAACGAAATTATTTCGTCGAAACCTCTTTTCCCGACCGCGGCGTTCGACGAGTTTTCTTCCCCGTTTCCGGATAAAAATTGCAAAGATTTAAATATCTCCGGGACCACTCTGCACCTGCCACTCATTCCGTTTAAATAACAATCCGTCATGGACAATTGGGTTGTTAGAGGGATTATAGCGTCGGTGTGGAGGTAAACGACGGCGGAGTCGCTTTCGCTTCTATCCCCGGACAGCGACGATATCGACCAATCGCCGACGTCGGTGTTGACGACCAATCCCGAAAAGTTCCGTCGGCAATGCTCACTTGGCAATTTATCGTGTATGAACCCAGGGCCCACCGTCCAAAAAAAACGGAATAATTATCCCTCGACTGCGGGGCGGGGGGGGGGCCAGAATGGTCGTGCGGCCGCTATTCCTTCTTTCGAGGTGGAACCGGCGGGGATTCGCCAGGGCAATCCGTATTCCGAGGCGCCAAAACGACAAAAAACGAGTTATCGCCTCCGCCGCCGGGAAAGCATTTTCCGGCAATCGACGGCACGACGACGGGACCACCGAAATCTAAAAATTTAGGGCGAGTACAAGTAGCTCATTGCGGACTGATGGACATTCTGCGGTGGCAGACGGAGGGAAATAAGTACAGTGCTGTTACCAGGGTGTTAATTTCCCAGTGGGGGGGGCCCGCGACCCGCCTTTTTCCGATTTTCCAAGAAAACTCGCCGTTCCTTTTAATGTCGCCGGTGTCGGGGTGATTGAAGAACGAGACAGCCGTTTGTCTGTGAGTAACTATATCGTTTCTGCCTGGGATTCCGATTGCTTTCACGTAAAAGGAGCGCCGAGATTCTTTGCAGGTAACGCGAAGCGGATTCAAATGGGCTCGACCCGGTTGAAAAAAAAAACACGCTTCACTGGAATACTAGATGGTACGTATAATATATATATATAAATATATAATATTATATATTATAGTAATGATATAATTATTATAATAATTTCGGGGTCGGTTATCCTTCCTGAGATGATCTGAATAAAATTACTGCTGGTGAAATATATACTATAATATACTATATAGAAATTTTAAGATTACTCCACAGGTTTTCATAGGTGCATCGAGGCCGGACACACAAAAATCCCCCAATACTAACAGACTTGCTACGTAAAAAGAGATTACCTTTCCCCCACATTAATGGAGTACATGCCACCCAATATAATTTGAGAGGTAAATATTTAAATTTGGTAACTTAATATAAATATATAACATATATATACTATATATACTGTTTATATATACTAATATATAATATATAGTAATTATATATCTTCGATACGTTAGTATAATATATATATATCACAGCGGCATATCATTATTATATATATAATATATATTTATTAATATTATTTATAATATATTTAAATTTTTTATATGTTAATTTTTTTATTTTAATATATATATATTATATAATAGTCATATTATAATAGTAATTGTATCATCTAAGTAACTTCGGATATATATATAGATAATATATATATATACTATATACTCTTATATATATATATGAGCTTATATGTGTTACATCCATATGTTAAATAGGTAAATAAACTTCCTACTTTCCATATGATGGAGCAGGTTGTTCTGGAATACTCTCTATGCGTCCTTCCTGATGATGATCCTCCTTTACTTGCTCAGAGTACACTTTCTATTGGTCCTTCCTGATGATGGTCCTCCTTTACATGCTCTCTTAGGAAATTTCTTTTATTTGTCCTCCTATGATCATCCGTCCTTGTACTTGCCTCTAGAACACTTTTATTGGTCCTTCCTGATGATGATCCTTCTTTACTTTTTCTAGATTACTTTCTATTGGTCCTTCCTGATGGTGATCTTTATTTACTTCTTCTAGATTACTTTCTATTGGTCCTTCTTGATGATGATCTCCTTTACAGCTCTAGATAATCCGTTATTGGTCCTTCCTTTATTTGATTATCCTCCTTACATGCCAATAAGAACACACTTTCTATTTGTCAATCTTCTGTGATTAGATTGGTTCCTCACTTGCCTCTGGAATAATCTCACTTTCCTATTTTTTCCCCAATTCAATTCTTCTTTGTGCTGTGTTTCGTGTCCTTGTTCTTTGTTGTCTTTAACCGTTCCTTCTACTATAGGTGCAAAAGATTCTTTATACTGCGAAGGGATTAATCCTTCCTGTACCTTAATGATATTTTTAATCCAATTGGAGTACTCAGGTATGTTTGCGTAAACTCCTGGAGTATCTTTCTGCCCACACCCTATTCCCCAAAGCAGGGTAATACCCCGATAGCCCAGTTGAATCATCTGAGACGAAGCTTTATCCTTTTGCGCAATGGACCTTGCCTCGTTCCTCCCATAGCAAGTTCCCCTTTGCTCTCTCTCCCTCCCCGCCAAATTGAATTCTAGGATATGATCCCTAAGACGGAACATAGTTATTTCCCCAGTCCCGGAGTTTTCTTATGAAGATTTTGACACTTTTTCCATGTTCTAATGTAATGGAACAAGATCCCAATTTTTTTTTCATGAGGGCTTCATTTGCCATGATCTCGCTGGAAAATAATATAAAATACATAATTTATTTTTCTATATTATATCTGTAATTTCTATCGAACAGTATACAGAAGAGTGTGTACAGTAAGAACAGTTAGAGGTAATACAGTATAGTTTTGTAATCGACGCTATCTGGTATTCCTTGCTTCTATTAATACTATACTTAATCTATAGTACGGTCTGCATCACCATATACTGAGTACTTTATTATCACAATATTTACCCTAATCACCTATAGGTACAGATACTACAGCTTATACCATATATATAATATATTACAATATTGATAAAATAAATTTAAGGAAAAGTTAGATTTGTTGCTAATATAAAAAATGAAAATCGCTTTTATATGCTACATCCCGCATATTATCTATATAATAGGTTATATAATTAATTATACATTATAGGAATATATTTCTATTAGTACTAGGATATATATAAATATATAATTTATTTAAATATAGTGTGTTACAAATGTATTACTTCTATATATATAATTTCTTATTTTAAATTAATATAATATAATCTTTTTCTTCAGTTTATATTATATTCATATATTTTTCTATTATCTTACACATATATAATATTATATCTATATTTTATTATATATTATAACATAAATAACAAATTATTTATATTAATAGTAATATATAAATATAATTATGTATATTATATATATTTAATAATTAATATTACTATAAATATATATATATATAGTATAAATATATATATATTTTATGAAACTATATTATATAATATATATATACATTAATTAACCTTACATAATATAACCACTTCCCCTAGAATATATATATAGTATATAATAATAATAGTGTATAGTAAAAATAATAATATAAGGATATCTTATATATATACCTTATTACTATACTATATATATTATATTAAATGTATTTTACTGACAAAGTCAGACTCTCTTATACTATATATCATAACAATATATAGGTCTCCACTCTGCTATTACCCTAGCTATACAATACTACGTCCCTACTTATTCTCTATAGTGATATAAAGTTCTAGTATAAAAGTTTTGACCTAAGTGTACGTAGAAGAATGGAGGAAGATGATCAACCGTTACTTTATCTCTTAACATGTGAATTTCCATTTATTTCGGCCACAGGAAAAGCAAGAAGCAAAATTATTCCAGATTTTTTATATATTATATTTTGGAAAATTTTATTTTAATTTTTACTTATTATACGCTGACTGTATAATTAAAAAAAGAAAACTTTAAATATTTACAATTTTCTTGCCTTTAAAATAGAGTCCTTTTCCCTCCCATCCTGTGTAAAACATCCTGAGTGTAAGGAGGTTCACCATATATCCTTGGCTTTGGTATAGCAAACTGAGATTGAATTTATGATACTGAAAATCTACGGGTTCTTCTAATTCCATAATTGCAAAATCTTTGTGAACATTTTTAGGATTGAATTCAGGATGAATATGAATTTTATAGACATTTCGATCGATATATGGAAGGGGTTCTTTTGTGCTGCTAACTATCCATTCTCCAAAGCGAATTTTAATGTCTTTAGGTTTTATTTCGTCTACGCAATGAGCTGCAGTAATCACAAACTTATTGGAAACAAGCGTTGCTCCGCATACGAATGTGTAATTTTGGTAAAATATTATACTCTGCCAAGGAAATTCTCCAAATGTTGCTTCATTTGGCACCTTACTTGATGTTATTCTTTCTTCATTGTCATATTTTATAATATCACAAAGTGGTGCCGGCTGCAGGTAACTAGTATCTTTTGGAGTTTCGGGATTTTGGCAGCAAACTCCCCCGTCATATTCTAAACAATGAGTCCACGAACCATCTTTAGAGGTCTTAGCATATTCAATAAAATTATTAGCAGAATCCAGTGCTTTCCCAATACATTGCTCTGGTCTTAAACAAACTGATTGAAGAGGACAAACATCAACTATTCTTGATGGCAATTCCTTGCAACAAATTCCATTTTCAGGATTTAAAGAGCAGTGTGACCAAGAGCCACTTGGCACATAGCTGATAAAATTGTTATTGCCATCTAATGCTAGACCATTACACTGATTGCCTATAATGCATTTTGAGCCTTCAGGACAAATCTCACGAATCACTGGTGCAGGAGGAACGTCAGGCTTCTGTGAACTACAACAAATGCCATTGACGTTCCCAACTGAACAGTAGGACCAAGTTCCTCCCGAGACATAATCCACAAGTTTTCTATTCCCGTCTAAGGCTTGACCAGAACAAAATTCTTCCTCTACACATTGGGAATTTTCTGGGCAAACATCGAGAGTTATTCTTTCAGGCTGCAAGCAGCAAACCCCATCACTATATTTTGAACAGTGCGTCCATGATCCTGTATTAACAAAATCAATAAACTTATTCCCATCATTTAAGGCTTGCCCGAAGCATTCTAACTTCGAAACACAAATAGACTTTTCAGGGCACGTTTCTATGGAAATTATGGGGCGATTACAGCATATTCCTGGATCTCCTGCTACCCCGAAGCATTTCTGAAATATCATAAATATAATAAACATATTATACTTTATTATTATTATTATTATTTTTATTATTATTATTATTATTATTATTATTATTATTATTATTATTATTATTATTATTATTATTATTATTATTATTATTATTATTATTATTATTATTATTATTATTATTATTATTATTATTATTATTATTATTATCGTTGTTGTTGTTCTTGTTCTTGTTGCTACTGTTGTTGTTCCATTAGCTGTTTTTGTTGTTTTATTGATAATATTATTGAAATTAATTCTACTACTGATAATGAACGTACAAATGGAATGCCCCCCACAATATATTCTACTTTAAGTAGATTACATTAAAATATAATGCAAAGATAAAGATAAAAAAAACAAGAGATAATTTAAAGATAAAAAAAACGTTTTTATTATCTTTGTACCTTATGGCCAGTTCTTAAATCTAATTGTCCTGCTCCATCTGTATCAATTTCTCTCTCGGGAGGGCAATTAGTTAGATGCAAACAGGATTGATGAGAAGGACATTGAGCATTAATAGGTGACGGAGTTGGTTCGAAACCTGGTTTTAGGCAGCAAACACCAGGAACATTAGGGAATTTTGGATGTTCGCAGACACTCTACAAGTAATAAAAATAGTTTTTTAATAAATAAAAATTTAAGTTTTATGAACAGAATATCATAATACATAAGAATTATCAATGTTGAAAACTCTTCATATCTTTATTTTAATGAATACCTTTTAAAAACTTAGTATTTACCTGTGGTTTAATTCTAACGTCTAATAATCCTGTCCCATCTACGTTAATAACACCCCCAACACATTGAAAGTATGGAACACACTCGTAATTGGCACGACCACACGCGTCAATTTCACCAATATTTTCGACTTTTATATGACCAGATAGTGGAGACGAGTCAACATGTCCAGCATCCACAGCAGAATCAACTAAAGGATCGTCTGCTTCACTAGGTTTTGAAGGCCCATACCCTCCTGCTCCATGATTTTCATTTTTGATGACAGAGGAAGTATCAATTGGTGACACTGGAATTTCACCTACACCAGTCCCAGGGTGACTTTGCTCGATATCTGCAAGATTTTCATTCTTTATTTCAGAAGGCTTATAACCTGAGGATTCATGAGCTCCATCTACACTTGTTTCAATGTTATTTGGACGTATTTCAACATTAATAGAAATATCATAATTACCTTCTTTATTGGTTTGAATGTTTGTATCGACTACGACAGGTGCAACAGATTCATATGGATCGACAGTTTCCACAGGTTTGTCAGGTACTACAGTATCTACTTTTCCTTCTTCAATAACTTTCACAGGTTCAAGAGAGGAAGAGTGGTCGGAACTTTCTCCATGTTCAATAATTGGTAATACTGAATCAATTGAACTTTCAGGATCTCCATGAGGTTGATGTGTTTCTATTTTATCACCTATAACATCAGCGGTCCCAATACTTTCTCTATGTGCTGCTAAAACTTCTTCAGGTATTCCACAGCAAATATTTCCTTCTTGGCCACACTGATTTGTCTCATACTGAAAATAAATAAAATAAATATAGATGTATGAAAACGTCGAAGGCAATTTGTTAACTACTCATAGATTTAATAATAACTTACGTTTGTTGGTTTGATTCTCTGTTGAAGTATTGTCTGACCATGAAGGGCAATAAAGCCATCAACGCAAATTTCATAAGGAACGCAATCAAATCCCTAATAAATTAATAATAATAATAATAATAATAATAATAATAATAATAATAATAATAATAATAATAATAATAATAATAATAATAATAATAATAATAATAATAATAATAATATTATGATTATTATTATTATTATTATTATTATTATTATTATTATTATTATTATTATTATTATTATTATTATTATTATTATTATTATTATTATTATTATTATTATTATTATTATTATTATTATTATTATTATTATTATTATTATTGGTATCAATAGCAGTAGCAGCATTTAAACAGTAATGGATTAAAATCTTCAAAAATATATGAGAAATTTCCCCATGATAGAAATAAGAGGAGAAAAGGCTTATTAAATAAATAAAAAATTAATGATAATAATAAATAGAAATTGTTAATACATTGTTAAAGGATCTAAGACGGAGAGTATGTTTTCCTTTTGAGTTAAAAGAACAACCTTGGAAGATCAATTATATCAATCAAGAAAGATTTAACAAAGGATATATTGAAGATCTATAGACCAAATTTTTATAAATTATTGAAAGGGGAAGATAGAGACGCTATTAATATATTAAACAATAAACCATAATAGATTAATATATTAAACTATTAGGGTCTATATTATATTTATATATTAAACTTAAACTATCAGACTATTGCTATATTAAAATATTCAAGGTTTGAAGGTGGAACAGCTTTGTGTGGAAGTATGATAGAAAAAAAACAAAAAACAAAAAACAGCCAGAGTTAAGGAAAGTTTACTCAGTTACGGGGGGAATGGCGGCTAAAGGAATTTGACCTTGCGTTCACGAACCTGAGGTTTAAAAAAAAAATGTCATAAAATTTACATTAAATCCTCGACAATTTAAACGTCATTATATTTAAGGTCATGAAACAAAAAGTGCGCGAGTGTGTGTGGAAAAAAGACTAGAGAGAATGAAAACTGGGCACTTTTTAAGAAAAAGTATATATATATATATATATATATATATACATATATATATATATATATATATATATATATATATATATATATATATTATATATATATATATATATATATATATATATATATATATATATATATATATATATATAGATTTTTTTATATATTAAATAAAATAATAAAAAAAAAAATAATAATGATAATAATAATAATAATAATAATAATAATAATAATAATAATAATAATAATAATAATAATAATAATAATAATAATAATAATAATAATAATAATAATAATAATAATAATAATAATGATAATAATGTTGATAAATAATACAATAATAATCATAATAATAATAATAATAATAATAATAATAATAATAATAACAAAAAAAATAACAATAACACTAATAATAATAATAATAATAATAATAATAATAATAATAATAATAATAATAATAATATCAATAATAACAAAAATAACAATTAATAACAACAAAACACATACACACACACACACACACACACACACACACACACACACACACACACACAACACCATACACACACACACTGAAGCGCAAACAAAGGATATGAAGTTGCTCAATGACAAATGCACAACACACGAACATTTAACTACGGAAGGGCTCCTC
>JABUQX010105731.1:37500-52329 GCA_015478945.1 Trachelipus rathkii | reverse complement strand
GTGCTCCACAATTACCAAATTTTATAGAACTATTAATGTTACTCTCATGAATCCTAATCTGCTCTACCCCTTTTGAGTGTATATGGCTATCATACCATTCTCTATTCTATCTTTTCTGGATAATGGTGTTTGCTACACCCATGAAAACTTAGGGTCATGAAGTTGTAAAATTCTCGTTGAAAAAGTATCATTAAAAACGTATCGAACAGTCATCTTTTATATATAAAATTTCCCCTATCTGGGCTTTTCCCTGGTCATAATGGCTACATATAAAATTATTAGGAGGAGAAGCTTTGCTGAAAGAAAAATGAGGATTGAGGACATTTACATTATTTGGTTGATTAACATTTTTAGAAGTAAAATGAGTCGTTTGCATATTTGCATGTGAAAACCTTTTTTCCATAGTTGCGTTTAGATTTCCGTGAGAGGTGGCTTTGTGATCATTCATTACATTCATAATCGCGTTAGAAATACCTTGAGAAGTGGTGTCGGAGGTAACATCTTTAAAATTTTCCCTATCATTTGTATCATTAATATTTATAAAAACATGGGGATAACAATCATTTTTACCTAAATTTTTTTTAACAATTGTGCTCTCTGAAGGAAATATATCATCTTCAGTAGTGTTTAAAGAGCTCACAGAGAGTGGGTTAGCGTTTTTCGAAACATTCATAGCTGACGCTACTGTACCCTGAGATATGTTTTCAATATTAATTACATTCATAGTTGCTTTAGAATTACATGGCGAATTTGTTTTATTTACATTTAAATATGCTGTATCAATCAATGCATGCGGAAAATTAATTAAACTATTCTTGTGAACAGTGGTGCGTGAGTTAGCATTTGGATAATTCTTATTAGCTAAGTGATTGGAAACATTTAAATAATCGGTAATCTGGAGATGCGTTAATTGAAAATTTGGGTCCAAATTGTGACCTACATTCATAGCTGTGCTCAAGGAGCAATGAGGATTAGTTTTAGATAAATTGCTTAATTTAATAAATGGAATGTTATTTCTGCTTTTTTTTAGAACATTTAAATAATTTGCTTTTGAGTTTTGATATGCTTTATCATTTAATTCATGCTGAACATTTAAATAATTGTTATATTTGCAATGTGAACCAAAATAAGTTGCTTGCATATTTACATTTGTGAAAATTTCATTATTATAAAAGTTATTTGTGTGAGTGATGGTGCTTTTATTACCATTTACATTCATAGCTGAATCGAAATCGTCAAGAGTGGTGGAACTGCTATTACCATTTGGAAAATCAGGATTGCGGAGGGGAGACGTTTCCTGTTGTTCTGCCCTCCTTATTGAAAAAAATCCTGACCGTGCTCATCGTATTGAATTTCAACGATTTCATCATATAAATAGTTTCCTCGTTCATCGTAATAGTTCTCTTCTTGAGGTGTTTCATATTGATCATCTAAAGCTTCTTCATATTCATCTGGTGGTTCAGCTATTCTTGCGTAAGACGTTTGGTTATTTCTCCATGAAGGTTTATGATTCTGTTGTGGCGTTTGCTGATAGTTTTGTGTAGGGGGAAACTCCGGTGCTTGTGGCTTTTCCCGATGGTTAAAAGTTTTTCTTTGATAAATTTGTTGAGGTTGCTGAAAGTTTTGTTTTCTCCAATTTTCATGCGTATATCTTTCATGAGATAAATGTGTGAATGCTGGAACGGCTACTCGGTTACGGCTTTGATCAGAATAGTGTTGAAAATATTGTGAAGCGTTTGCCTTTGAGCTTGATATGGCAATGTTATTTTCTCTTGGCATTATATAACTAATATATCTTATATAAAAAGTTTTATGTGGAGTATTTGCTTTTCAATATGGTGCCAAGAGAACAAGAGTTAGCGCTTAGCTAAATTAGCGAAATATCTTTATGGTTATGTGTTATATAAAAAATAAAACCCCAAAATTTACGTTACTTTAACGCTAATTTAATTATTCTGATAAAATCAAAGGGCTGTATAAGTTTTATCTTCAAAAATTATATATAAACTTTGCTTTTAATAATATATAGAGAAAAACGTTTTACTTTTGTACCTGCGTTGTGCTACACACCATGACGAAATAAGTCTGGCAACTTTGGGATTTTGCTGAGAGTTTCTTGAATTGTCCGCTTGAGTTAAGAGGTCGCTACTTTCCCTGATAACTTCTTCGTGCTTAGAAGTAAGGGAATGAAGGTTACTTATGGCCTAAAGTAAAAGGGCGCATCTGACTTCGTAATCTTTATTTCTAACCCAATACTAATTGCCTAAAATACAATAAATCAAAAATTAATCAAATATGAAAAAAAATATAAAATAAAGACATACAAAAAAAAAACAAAAATAATTTGCAAAACCATCAAATTTAAAAATCTCATGATATCAAAAAAAAATAACATAAAGTACATAAAAAAACTTTTGCATATAAGATAAGACCTGATAAAAGTAACTACCAAAAAAAAATGTACATCTTTTTAAATGCCATAAAAAAAAATAATTTTCACAAGACCATTATGCCCAAAATTTTTATATTTCATATTTAAATTTTATAAAAGAAAAACTACTAAATTTTACAAGCAGGTCTTCCTTAACGCTCAACAGAATAAAACCAAAGTTACAAAAATTTCTGAGTAATATGTATCGAACAAACAAAAACTTCGATACTAATGTTAAGATTAAATTATATGAAGAGAATAAAATTTTTATATATAAAATTTTAGTCTTTGAGGATGAAAGAAAATTTGTCGTAGTAACTAGGGCGAAAAGACTGTTTCTCACTTCTAAATAAATTTCTTTTCTTAAAGAACTTTATTTACAAGCGTAAGTAATACAAATAAACCGACATTTCACAAAATTATTATATTCTAAGCATCATTTACTCCTAACAAAATTCTGATTTGTGAAATTATCAAATGGGTAAAATATAAAAAGTCTTAATTATAAACGAAAAAATCTTAAACCCATGTCTGTACTAGGCTTAATTTGTCAAACATAAAAATCAAACCTTAATTAATATAATATGGTGCCTAAAGACAAGAAAACTAAACCTTTCACATTAACTAATAACATCTATCAATACACAACCAACAAAATATAACACCTGAAACTATTATAAGTATAAAAAAAACTTGCTGAATAAAACCTTGGGCCTAAATCACTTGTTATGCCCACAAAAGTTTATTTCTCTTTTAAAAACAGATTAATTATGATAAAAGAAATTTGGATTTTTTTTCACAATTTCTGACACCTAACTTATTCTCATTGCTACTTCCAAAAAAAATAAAAAAATCTATGTATGAATTTTGATTAATCCCATTTTTGGATCATTATTTCATTACAGGACCAACCTAACCAAAAAAATTCAAATTTGTTAAACCAACTACATATTTTTGTCAAGCATAGTTCCATGCCTATATATATATGAAAATATTAAAAATGAAACCTCTCAAAGACAAATAATAATACAAAAACAATTTTTTTATTTACAATAAAATTATTTCAAATCTAATAACACAAATAAAAAAAACAAAAACAGCTTCTCAAATAAGGAACAAATTCAAACAGGAATCCTTTTCCAAAAAACTGCACTCAAAAAAATATATAATAAAAAAAAAAATTAGTTAAAATAAATTTTAACTATCTCTAATTCAAGTGGTCACCTGTAGTAATATTCCAAACGAATTAACTATCATTATTTTGTAAAATTTACAAAGAAACTTATAGAAATTAATAATTCTGAGATCCCTAGAATTATGGTATCTAAGATACCCTCTTTAAGTCTAGTTTGTTAACTATGGGAAAAAAAAATACAAAATTATCAGACTATACAAAATTACAAGACCAGACTAAAGTGTGTGATGAACAAAAAAAAAAAAAATCCTATCATGAGTAAATGTATTATTTTTTCTTATTTTATTACAATTACATAACTGGTGCAATCTTCTACACTTTCTGTTAATTCATCCCAAGAAAATATTGTATCAAATTTTTATATTATTAATGTTAATTATATATATATATATATATTATATATATATGATATTATAAATATATTATATATATACTATATAATATATATATATTATATATATATTAATAATATATATATATATATATATATATATTACATACAATATATACACATATACATAACATATAAACATATATACTTATATACACCATACATACACATACACATACATGCCTTCACACACACATACATATATATATATACTTAATATAATAATATATATATATATATATATATATATTATATATATATATATATTAATATATACCGTTAAATGTGGGAAAGCCGGTCACGGAGGAAAAAACCGTTCAGGTTTTAATAATTTTAATGTAAGTGAAACTGCATAGTACTACAGTTAAAGAAAGGTTTTTAAGTAGAATATCGATTATATTTTAACCATATATTAAAAAATTTAAGTAAATAACTTACACCCACTAGTCAAAAAAATTTTTCCCAAAGTTGGAAATTTTTTTTTTTTTTTTTGCAAAAAAATTCTAGAACCTCGTGAATCTCGTAGAATTAAGATTCTCCATTGAGTTTGATGCATATTGGGAAGTCTTATTTTTAAATTTTTCCATGTTAAAAATATAATATTAAGCTTATTTTTAAAGTTAGTAAGTTTTTTCCAATTTCGGGGGAAAACGTCGGCGCGGGAAAAGGCCGGATCCAGTATATAACTTGTAAAAAGTAGATGTCTAGTTTTGTTTTAGTTACAATAATATTTGTTCAATTTTTATGACAATGTAGACTATCCAAGGCGACATTTGGTTTAATGTATTTCTTATTAATACTCTATCTATCTTAGGTAAGGATAAAAAAAAAAAAGTCCATTCGATATTTTATGCTAATAATCATCTCCCTCAAATAAAAAAGAAAAAAAAAAGAAGAAAGAGGAAAATGTGTTAAAAACATGCAAATTATTATTATTTTATTTACTATTAATAGTAATTTAAAATGATTTCATGATGACAATTAGTAATTTGTGAAACATATTTCGTCAAAAAAGTTTCACGTGAAATGTTGCGGACATAGGCCTACTCGTAAATATAAAAATGCCAATTTTTTAAAAGTTGAAATATATATTAATATATGAATTTGCATTAAAAATATATTGTCATAATCACTCTTTTTTCAATGCTTATTTACGCATAAAAAAATGAAAAAAAAATTTTCAAATTTGTAAAAAAATCAACGTTGCAAGAATTTAATAGATAAACTTGACTTGTGTTTTCATCCAAATTAACTTCTATAAATATTATTTAGGACTCTATACATTTAAATTATATTTTATAATTACTTTGGACAAGCCACAAAAAGAAAATAAATTTAATTGACCGGCTATTCCCGACGCCATGACCCGTTTTTCCGAAAATCAATTTAACTATGAAAACTCGGACATATTCAAAACGAATTTAATATAATATTCATATTTCGAGATATCTTATTTATAATTCATTATTCATAAACTTAGCGATTGACGCAGAAATCTAGATAGTGAGAAGACTTTTACTGACCGATATGATTTATGAAAAAATAGGATGATTAATAAGAAATATAACATAAAAATTTCGATTTTTCAGTAAGTTCATAAGGTATAGATAAAGAATAGTAATGACAGATTTAATTAGTTGATAATCACGTGAGATTATTCCCGCCAGTTTTACTAAGTAAAAAATAATTAATATAAAAATCTAAGTAAATTCTCCACATTATTAAATATCATTTGTTCAAATGAAAAGTTTTTGAACTTTGTTCTTGTTATCTGCAATAACATATTACTGCGAGAATTTTCCTTAACTTCTCGGAGGCACTATCAAGCATCGCACATGTTTCTAAAGAGCAAACATGTGGAATTATTGCAAGGCAAAATTAATATATTAATTAATGTATATAAAATATGAAACTACCACCATCACATATATCATTAATAATAATTTTAAGTCCTTAATTGATTGATTATATAGATCATAATTTGAATATAATAACTAAATTATAATATAATCATAATAATATAGTTGCCAAGCGCTTCAATTTCTTTCCTTACTTAGTGATGTGCCAGGAAGGAAAATACTTTGTCCTGTCCAAGTGTGTTTACAAATTAAATTTTATTATTATTATGTATATATTATATATTACAACTTACTAACTTCTTACTTACCACTACCCTTTATTATTATTTTAGGTATTCAAACGATCATATCGTCAAAGGCAGGTACAATGTCCCTAAGTTTGTTGAAAAGTATTTCATAAAAAAAAATCGTTTGATATGATTTTTTTCAATAATATATAAAGAAGATTTAAGTGGCTAAAAGCCAGCACAAAAGGGCTGCTCGAAATACACTTCTGAATGAAGTCTATTTGAGTAGTGTAAAATTATTAAAACAAATCCCCCCCAAAAAAATATGAGAGATAAAACAAAAATGGTGTATAAATTGGGCCTATTAACGACGAGAGCTGTTCCGTCTAGAACTAGCTTGGCTCATCCGAGGTCTAAAACATTGCTCATTATAGACGATATGAGGTATAATTCACATCTCATTATAGTGTAACTACTAAAATATATATTTTCTTGTTAGAAGTATTCTCTAAATAGAAAGCTCAAATAGTTTTAAAACTTTCACATGCCCTAAGTATATATGCGAGTCGCTACATGCTGCGGAAATTCAGTCCTAAGGTACCGAGAGAAAATAAATTTTTTCCCAAAAAGATTTCAAACATCTATGAAATTTCAACTAGGAAGAAAAATATAAAAAATAATTATATTTTCTCTGTCCTAAATGTTGAAACAAAAAAAAAACAAAAATTAATAAAGCTTAACACATCTGCCCTAATGTAATTACAGAAAAAAATTCAGAGAGGAAAAAGAATATTTTCCACTTTGAAGTTAAAATGTTCCCTAAATCTCGAATTTAATCACTTTATATCAGTTTCCTTTAATTAGAACGAAAAAATTTTAAAAAAATTATGAATTTGAAGGATTTGTTCCACAAAAATGACAAAAAAATTTTAAATTTTCAAAAAAAAAAAAAAAAAAAAAGTTTTAACCAATTTTTCCTTGTAAAAATAGAAGAGAATTTTCAGGAATTTAATTTAATAAAACCGTAAAAAAATATAATAAAAATTTAAAAAACCTATCAGACTTATGTTTCAAGCGAAAAACACGATACGGTAAGCACAACGTCAAGCACACTTCCAGAGTAAAAGTTTGACGGGCCGCTGGAATGCTCCACCCTGTCGTAGGCGATGGAGAAGGGGGGGAGGAAGGATTTATATTTGTTTTGGGGATAAAAAGTACTAGAAATTGCTTTAGAATAAGTGGTATATTTATTTAGTTAAAGAGTCCAGTCCAAATATTAAATAATTTAGAGTATATTAAATGAAAGATTTATTACATAGAGCTTTTAAGAGATATTAAAATTTGTTGATGAAAGTAAGAAAGGATTTTAGGAAAAAAAGATTAAAAAAATTCGTTATTTGCCAACTCTGGAAAGAATTTTCATCAAGATAGAATGGGGAGGTTTGAGGGAGATCGCCTGATCCTTCTCGATGAATGAGAAAATTTAAAATAAAAAAGGGGGATATTTTATCAGCGTGGTTAAGAGAGAAGGGGTGGGAGAAAGTGATAGAATAAAAATATTAAAATGATGTAAGAACAGATATTCGAAAATATTAACTTTAAATTTGGAGAAAAAAAATAAAGAAATAAAAATATCTCTTGTATTTAATTATAAACAGATTCCTCCTATATATATATATAGATATATAATAATAATATATAATATATATACATATATATATATTATATATATATATTATTTATATAATATATATATATAATATATATAATATATATATATTATATATTCTCATTCTCTACCTTTTTCTCCCAAGACTGGTGGTAGGTTGCGTTACAAGCATCAGAAAAAGAAAAGCAGTAGGAAGAATATGACAAAGTCGGAAAAGAAAGCCCCAGCCCTTACCCCCTCCCCGCTCTGTACCATTAAATTAGTAAGACTCGTTCGCATCAGGAAAAAATCCACCCTATAAGCTTCACGACTGCGACGGACCTCACTAGATTAAATCGTAGGGTAAGGGTTCATTCCCGGACCCAGTGGGCCACAACCATTACCCCCCACAAAAATACCCGCCACTTCTCTCTTATTATGGACCTTTATTCTCGGCCTCTGCCAAAACTCACATTTCGTTCGCTTCACACATTCCTTTACTGATCAGTCCACTTTTTTCTCCTCCCAGCCGGTCGGTTTCAAACACACTCGCCACAATACATCCGCTTAAAAAAACCGACTATCATTTCATCCTTTCCACATTACCAAAACCATTTTAATACACTCAATTTTCCATTATTCTCGTCGTTACCCTTTCTCCACACCACACAACTCTGAGATGTTCATCTCAGTTTATTCAATCTTCTCCACCTGAGCATGCCTAAGATTGCCATCTGAAAGCACATTACACTTTAAATCTATACTTCTTATCAGACCATGTCCACTTACTATACAATAAACACAGGTACAAACCATACCGTCATCGAAGACCGAGTGCACTTAAAAGACTTAAGTCCCTTTACAATTCACCAACGATTTAATTTGCACCAGCAACTTCTACCATTTGCACAACTTTCCTACTTAAACTCTGATCATCCGTCCCTTCTCACTCATCCAACACATACCTCAAATATTTAAAACTCAGACACTGTTCAGCGCTTCAACCATCTAACCTACTGCTTATCACGTTTACTTTCAACCCCCTTTACACACCCGCCAAATCTCGTTACCAATCCTCTTCAAACTTTCTAAATTCGCCACACAAACCAAATCATCCGCATATAAAGTAGGGCACCCTTCACTCATCTCCCGATGCTCCATCAGTTCTAACACCATTTCCTGTCACGCCCATCTTCAATTCTTTCATAAAACCCCATCCATAAAAATTGATAACCAAGGAAAACATAACACAACCCTTGCCTCACTCCGCTACTTAATATTCTAAACCAATCACTGTTTACACCATTTTATTCTTAACCACGCCTCACTATCGTCATACATTCTTTTATGCCATTCAGAAGCACCACCAACACTAGCTATATCAATAACACCCTGCCATAGAGCTTCCCTATTAACCCGTATCAAAACCCTGTTGCAAATCATAAGAACTTAAATACAATTTATGTCTTCTACCTCTTTTCTCTATCTTTGCTTCAATGTAAAGATTTGATCGCACATCCTCTACCACTCCTAAACGCGCAAACCTTGTTCTTCACCAATCCACTTCCTTCAGAAAACTCGGCTCCATTCTTTCGAGCCAATGTACAAATTATATTTCCTATAACACTCAATAAACTAATTCCCGCTATAATTTCTTACAGTTCCCTTTATCTCCCTTACCTTAATACATGCTTACGTATTACTGGCTCTGCCTTCAATCTCTGGGAACGTATTACCCTCCATAAACGTTTTATACACAACTTTTTAAAAGATCAATCAATCAAGAACTTGCCTCCGTTCTGTTCATTTCACATAATATCTATACCTGCCCAGATTTACCATCTTCAACTATTTCACTCTACCCATTCCTTCTTTGCGAAGTAACCTCATCCCCCAAAATACCTTTTCCCTTCTTGACCATCAAACCCACACACAGTTACTATACTATCACTGCTTCATTACTGCCAATATTATACAGATTTCAAATGTGTCGTTTCCACAGCTCCCTCACATCCATTCAAAAAACAAAAACACCCATTCCCTATTCATTATTCCTGCAGCAGTGTTCCCCCTTATTCTCATTTTTAACCTTTGGTGCTTCCTTCCAGAAGAGCTTCCTATTCCCTTGATGTCCCCATTCATCGTCCTTCACAACTGTTCATTTACCTCTTCTTTTCTCTTACGTAAGCATCTTTTAGCATTCTTTTTCCCTCCTTATATAATTCCGAAGAGCATCTTTCTTTTGAAACTCATCATTTGCTGTTAGTACATTCAACCACGCCTTTTTTTTTACTTTTAACCACTTGCATCAATCACCTCTTCATTCCACCACTCACTGTTAGCACTCTTACTTCCTACTTTAGCACACCCAGCATACTTCTTTTGCACTGCTTAAAATTGCTTGTTTGATTTGTTCAGTTTCATTATGTTCACATTCAACTGATTACTTGCGAGCGTTCTTACATACTTAACCTTATTACGTTGTTCACTAAACTTGCTCACTCTTAATTTTACCCTCTTCCTTCCGTATCACCTTCCTTTTCCATCAGTCGCCCATCTAATTTAATGTACAAAAAACATAATGAAAAAAGTGACCCCAGTTTGAGATACAGATACACACGTGCATTAAACATCCAAACATGTATATATATAACATCTCCTTCTTCCACCAACACAAAATCAATATCATACTGTTCACTTCGATACCGACTCTACCTACACGGCTACACCAACGTATTTGTTGTTAAAGAAACGTATACGTTACACACATACCTCTTCTCCTCACATAAATCAATCACCTTTCCTACCTCTATTTTCTCCGACACCAAAACCACCTGTTATTTACCATCCTTTTTTTGATCACCAACAACACAACACAAAAAACATATAATATATATTATAATATATATATATATATATATTATATAATATATTATATATAAATATATATTACGATATATATATATAAATAATATATATATATTATATAGTAATATATTATATAATATATTACACTGATCTGTATATAAAATATGTATTAATAGTCAATATTTAGGCCTAGGAGGTATTGGTAATACTGTATAATTTAAAACATCTTTAATATACATAAAAAGAGGTAATTTAAAAAAAAAAAAAAAAAAAAAATTTGTTTAAAAAAAAAAACATTAAAAAAAACTGTTTTTTTCACAACCCTAGGTGTGGGGTGAAATGTGTGTTTGTGATGGAGTATAGAAAGAAGAGAAGAAGTTGCGACTCTGATGAGTGACCTGTGGCACAGAGCTATGGTAGACTTTGTTTGTGTGAGTAGTAGAATTCTATTGGTTAAATTTAAGTTTTAAGTGATCATGGTATGAGGGTGATGCTTAAACAGAGTGTGACTTTCTGGGAAAATGGTTAGTGGTTCTAATGGTTAAATTTAAGCTCGAAAAGATTATGGTAGGTGTTGTTGTAATGTATGGCTAATCTGAGGGTGATGTTTACAAGTGTGTGCCTTTCTGTGATAACCTGAGTGATGTTTTAGATAGGGTGAGTAGGGGCTTCAGATTGATTGTGTTGGGCGACGTAAATGGTTGGATAGATGATCGAAACAGGGATGATATAACAGGTACCTTTGGGGTTGTTGAAGAAAATAAGAATGGTAGGAAGGTGTTTGATTTTTGTTAGGAGAGAGGAATTTGTGTAAATGATACATTCTTCGGGCACGAGAGTATTCATAAGTATACGAGAGTTGGGGTATGTAGAGGTGGTATCTAAATAAAAAGTATCATGTTGGTGAAGAAGATGTTGAAGTATATAATGGACGTTAAATCAGCAAGGGGGTTTTGGGATGGGAACATCAGATCATTATGTTTTATGTAAGATTAAGTTAGTGGGGGCATGGATGGAGAGGAAAGAGATAAGAATTGAAGTGGAAAGAATTAGGAATGAGAAGTTAAGTGAACACTGTTATAAGGAAAAGTACGTGGGAGCTGAATATGAACAAGATGAAATTGAGCAAATCTGGACGCAAATGAAGGAAATCTTTGCGTCTTTGTTAATAGTGCAAGAGAAGTTTGTGGATGAAGAAGTGATGCAAGCGGTTAAAAGTAAAAAAGGTTTGGTTGAATGTGCTAAAAAAAAAAAGGTGAATGGAAATTTATAAAGGAAAAAAGGAATAAAAGAAGGAAAGAAGAGGTAAATGAAGAGTTTGGAAGGAAGATAAATGATGATTTACTAGGGAATAGGTAGCTCTTTTGGAAGGAAGTACGAAAGGTTAAGAAAGAGTGTAATGGGAATCTTCATAGAATAACAAATAGGGATGGTGCTTTCATGACTGATGAAATGGATGGGAGGATAGTGTGGAGAAGACGCTTCGAAAGTCTGCATAACATTAGCAGTAATGAAAAGGTGATAGTGAATGTGTGGGTTTGATGATGTAAGAAGAAGTAGCTATTTTGGATAGAGTTTGAAAGTTGAAGAATGGTAAATCCGCAGATATAGATCGAATTACTGGTGCAGTGTGATAACTGGATATGGAAGTCGTGTAACAAAGCGTTTGAGGAGTTTATAGTTCCGAAGGATTGGAGGAGAGCGGTAAAAGTATCCTTTTATAAGGGTAAGGGATATAAGGGAACTGTAGGAACTATATTGGAATTAAGTTATTTACTGAGTGTTGTAGAGAAGATATATGCTGGTATTTTGGTTGGAAGAGTGCGTCGAGCGATTGAGGGACTGATTAGCGAAGAACAAGTGCATTTAGAAGGCGTAAGAGATGTGTAGATCAAATTTCCCATTGAAACGGGGAATGAGAAATGAAGAGGTAAGAAGAGCTGTATTTAGGTTTATTGACTTGCAACAGGCATATGACAGGATTAATAGGGAAAAGCTCTGTGACAGGTGTTAGTAATATTTGGTATTGGTGGTAAGCTTCTGAAGGGAATCAAAAGCATGTATGTCGATAGTGAAGCTTGTGTATGAACAAGTGAAGTTGAAAGTAAATGGTTTAATATTAATAGTGGAGTGAGGAAGAGATGTGTTATGTCTTCTTGGCTATTTAATTTGTATATGGAAACGTCATTCACAGAAGTTAGAGTTATATGAACAATACGCGATTGATTAGGAGTAATAGAAAAGATTAAGGGAGGGGAGTTGATGATGGAGATGGAAGAGAGTGGAGGTCCCTGTATTGATGACTCTTGGATTCAATGTTGCGCATCTCATTCGCCACAGTTCCACTGGCTAACTAGATTTTAAATACGGTTGAAAATAATTGGTGGTTGTGGTAATGAGTGAGCGAAGTCTTCGGTGTGAAATCATGTTTGATGATGAGTAATTGGAGTAAGTATCTGAGTTTAAATATTTAGGCTATAGTGGATAAAAGGTTGGATGATGCAGTTAGTAGAAAAGTTGTGAATGGTGAAGGTTTAGCTAGTGCAACTAAATTGTGTGGTGAATACAAAGGCTAAGTCTTGAGGCCCTAGTTCTAAATGAGGATATGTTGTTCCGGTGAAACTATGGTGTGGAATAAGAGGTACCCTAAGGTGCCATCTGTTTGGATGGATAATCTTAGGGGCGTGTTAGGTGTGAAAAGAATTGATAAAATGAGTTTGGCAGAGGCGAGAAGAGTGGTGAGTAATCGGATTGAATTGCGGGGTTTTGTGTTTGGTATGGTTGTTGGCCTGGCCCAAGGGATGAACCCTACATTTTGACGAGATTACCACAGTGAGGGTCCGTCGCGGTCTTGTAAAATCTTAGGTAGTTTTTTTTTTTTTTTTTTTTTTGTTTAGCTCTCACTTAAGGGTTTGAGGGGGTGGTAGCTGGGATATCCCTTTCGACTTAAGTCATGTTCTTCTACTTTACTAAACTATTTCCGTGCATGTTGCGCACTCTATCCCACATCTGTGGGAAGCGAAAGGAGGATAAAGAAAGAAAGATATTTCTTTCCATCCTTTCTTAATATTCCACATGCATCTGCATAGATTGGGGTGGGGTGTGCAACATGCACCGGAAACAATAGTTAAATAGAATAATATGACTCAAGTGGAAAAGAGGGCAACCCATACCCCTCCCCTCATATCCTTAAGTGCGAGTCCGTCACTGCCAAAAATCCACCCTAGAGCTTCACAACACTGTGACAGACTCCTATTGTGGTATCTCGTCAATGTCAGATTTCACCCTGGGCAAGGTCCACAATCATGCTCCCCCCCCGACTTGACCACTCAATTTACATCTGTTATGCAGCGTTCTTCTCGCTTCTGCGAAATTCACATTCCTTTACTTGAGACACTCCTTTACTGCCTCAATAGCTTTTGTTAGGTGTCCCAGCCGGTCGCGGTCGATTGATTCCCAATACACTAACCTGAATGTTAACCAACACACTATTTATTACCCATATTTTCCATATGACCAAACCATCTCAATAAGCTCATTTATTCTCATTCACGCCTTCCTTCACACTACACGGCTCCCTTACACGCTCGTTCCTCATTCTATAAAATTTGTTATCTTTTATCCTATTCTCTTTTTAATAATAATAATAATAATAATAATAATAATAATAATAATAATAATAATAATAATAATAATACTTTTTGTCTTTATTTAAGACCACGAAGTAAGGAAGTATGGAGGGGGAAGGTTCTTATTCTATGAAAGTTTTTGTGCAAAATTTTTTTTATCAGTTCTTGTTTAAATTATAAAAGAATTTGAGAGCTTTGTCCTTATTCATTTTACCAGAAAGATTATTATTTTTAACTATTTATTTATTTTTTAACGCTGAAAGCAAAATGGATAAGATTTTGACATCTTTATCATGTCCTTTGCTATTAAATCATATAAATAACTTTTTATAGCTTTGGTCCCTCCCTTGCAGTTGAGATGCAAATGGCTTGAAAGGGATAGGCTAAACAATAAAATAATGGAAGTTTAAAGGAATGAACGAATTTATGGGTAGTAGGAAAGTGGCATTCCCATGTCTACTACAGCATTTTATTATTATTTTTATTATTATTATTATTTATTTCTTTATTTATTATTTATTTATTTATTTATTTATTTATTTATTTTTATTTTTTTTATTATTATTATTATTATTATTATT
>JABUQX010105731.1:30000-32500 GCA_015478945.1 Trachelipus rathkii | reverse complement strand
TACGCAGCACAAGTGGGATATCAATAATGATGGCCGACTATGTTAGAGCTGATGAGGGTATTCCAGACGCTATGCACAGTAGATCGTCCACGAAGAGAAAGTTACTCCCATCGTAGGTATGTTTACATTAACTAACCCATTCCTTCTATTACATTCATTGTTGTCCCCATATTACTCTTCTTTATTAATAGTTGTATTATATGTTTAACATATATCTATCAAAGACATGTGTCATATCGCAATGATATGACACATGTCTTTGATAGATATATGTTAAAGACATGTGTCATATTGTATTATATGCTTAACATATATCTATCAAAGACTTGTTCAATTCATTGCGATTTGTTTCTATTCCATCATGGTTCCTATATTATCTATATATATTATATATATATATATTATATAATATATATATATATATATATATATATATATATTATATATATATATTATATATATTATATATATATATATTATATATATATATATTATATATATATATATATATATATATATTTATCCCAATAATTGTGAAATAGACCCTCTTGAAAAAGGTAAAAATTATAAAATTTTACAAATCTGTGTTACACACAATATCCCACAAATGCGAATGTGATATGCTAAAACCGATTAACATTTTTGGAATCAGCACATCAATAATCAAATGGCAAAACCTCGTCCAAGAAATTTCATGTTTACCAGTGTTAAATACAAAAGTATTAAAACAAAAAGTAAATAACTATTTCTTACCTATAGCAAACCATTCACATATTAAAATAATTAAATGAAAATTGAAAAGTTTCGTAGTTAAAGATATTAAACTAAACTTCATTTGAATAAGCTCTAAGGTTTAAATGACAGAACATTAGCAGTTCTCCCAATTTTCAGGGATAGCTTATTTTCTTTGGGGTTCAAAAGTAGATGCAGAGGTTCCGCAAATGGTCCTGCGCCTTCGACTGATATGAAGGTGGAGCTGAAAGGTATTTTATAGCTAGTTTTTTCAAATTCATAGAACTATTTCCAGTGTTTTTCCAACCAATTCGAAGGGAATATCATGTCTCACTGGTCAAAGTAGGCAATTATATATTGTTTATTTCTTCACGATGTTAATTCCGTATGTAGCCTTTTTACTTTTATGTACAATAATACATCGTCAGAAGAATGGGACTTTCTTTTTTTCACTTTCACTTTCTTTTCTGTATGACGATTTTGATGCCAAATTTTCTTTAAAACAATCCATTAAACAAGTGAAAATGGAACCTTCAGCTCACTTTCCCCACTAGTAATCATCGTTAGCAGATAGAGTCAGAGCTAAATTTTCAGCATTCTTTACATGCGCTCACGACCCATATTGTTACTGATTCATTCTGATTCATGTTGAAAAATTAGCTTGAATCGCAGATCTAAGAAAATAGCTACACACAAAGATTTATTATAGCATAGAAACTTAGAAAGTCTTTTTTCTGCTGATTTCCTAAGCTCTTCAACGAGTGTAATTATTCCACTGAAGCTTTTGCTTTTAATTGCCTTATTTAAAAAATAGATTTATTGCTAAAATGGAAGGGATCACTTGGGCGACTGTTACTTCACGTTTATTGCTTGTTTTAGTGATGTTGTCAAATGGCTCAAGTAAATGGAATAAGTTTTGCCACTGAAAATTCAGTCCAACATTTTCTGATTGCATTCAGCAGCGTATATGGATAGGGGACTTTTTGTTCTAAACATCTTTAAAGGCGCATATTATAAGTTCTGTTCGCAGCATGTAGAACACGTCCTTGAATTAAATTATGGCTGTTTGACATTAGCTGCATCTGTAAAGTTTTAAGCTTTCAGCTGCGTTGCTGAATGGTGAAAATGAGAGGAATAAGGCTTCTGCAAGTAAATAAAATATTTTTAACAGACTTCTGACATAATATTGAATCGTGAATGCATAGGTTGCAACATGTGAATAAAACAAGAAATTGATAGAAAGCCACTCTCCCTTATACCTGCTACCAGGTTTGGTCCATTATCCCGTATCACCAAAATAAATTCTATTTTTTAGAATATTGAAAAATGTAAAAGGCCTTATATAGGATCTGACAAATGACAAAGATTTTCGCCATGTTGGCCTACCAAAATTTGCTTTATTTTTATTTTTTTTGAAAATAGGTTTCTAAATTCAATTTTAATTGAAAATAACTTTCCCTTAATGTTGCATAATTATTGTTTATAAAGTCAATATTCGGGCCGAATAGTTCGGCAAAACCGACATAACCGAATATTCGGATTTTGGCCGAATAGGCCGAATACCGAATACCTACCGAATATTCGGCAACATCCCTAATAATATATATATATATATATATTATATATATATATATAATATATATATATATATAATATATAAATATTATATATTTATATATTATAATATATATATATATATATATATATATATATATTTATATTATAATATAATATATATATATTTTCTTCTTTCTTCTCACCTCCTCTT
>JABUQX010105731.1:12500-20000 GCA_015478945.1 Trachelipus rathkii | reverse complement strand
AGGATTAGCTAGAATAGGGTCAGTGCCATATTATAATTAAGTAGTGATTACGTGATTTATTTTGTTAATCTCTACGATTTATAGGTGCTTGCATTACCTATTATTCATTGTGTAAAAACCATTTTCTGTGAAAACCTCGTACTGATTAATAAAGAACTAAATAGATACATTTATCATTTGAAACCGTCAGATTATAGGGCCATTAATTAAGACTAATTAAAGGGGACCAAGAGTGATTCTTGGTCATTAACCCATTTTTGGTGAAGCCCAGTGTGACTATAGGGAGCACTGACCCCTGAATTTAGTGCCAAATTGCTAAATTTCAAATTAATTTGAAAAAAAAAATTTTTTCCATCATCTGTGATTAAATGCTAAATCAGTACGAGAGATCATTAAATATTCAAGTGATTGAGTTAATCTAATAGCAACGTGAAGAATTAGACTTATATAAAACTATAATATAAGATACAAAGTCGTTGCTATCCAAAATTGAAAAAAAATTCGTTACCGCCCAAGTTTGGGAAATTTGAACCCAAGCTCTCTTAACCCTAAAAATTTCAAACATTTAGGCGTGACTCTGAAACGACCCAGCAACAATATATTCAAAGAGTCAGGAACTGGTAGAGTCAAAGAACGATGGTGAGCACGAAAAAATTGAGTCAAAAAGCTCAAACAAAGATTTCTTCACGAACAAGAAAAGGGAAGACTCCTTCCCCTCAAATCGCTCAACTCCCTCAACCCCAAATGGAGGCAGAGCCATCTGGTTTTACATCAGAGAGTGAAACTGAGACGACGCCCAAGAATGCCCGCCAAAATGGGAGGTCGAGGCGTTCTGAATACCGATCGCCTATAAATACTTATAGTCAATTGAGTTCCAATCAACTTCCCATCTTCGATCCCTACGATGTAATCAACTGGCTTAGTGCAACCACAGCCATCTTTAAATTGAATCGTATTGACGAGCCCCATGAGCGTGTACGCTTATTGGCACCAATACTTCCCACCACGTTGGTATCTAAATTAAAATTCCCGCTTCAAAAAGATGCTTATAAAATCCTTCTTGAAGACATAGAGAAAATGTACCTCCCAGCTCTCAGAAACCGAATAAGAGATGTGTTTAAACAAGGCATACAGCCAGATGAGTTGCCAAGTGAATATTTGAACCGCGTCAAAAATGTCCTTGGGAGCAAGAGTTTCGAAGTCCTCTTAGAACACAACCCTAAATTTGCCGTAGACCTGTTCTTGGAACAGATGCCTGTAAATATACAGATGTCAGTTTATTCCCTCGCTGAAGAAAACGACTTATTGAGGATGACTAAAGTGGCGGACGATCTATATAAAAATTTCGTTCGAAAGGATGGAAGAAACCAACCACAAAGTTTCGATCAGACTTGGAGCTCTGTGAACGCTGTGCGTCCGCACACAAGTCGACATGAAATCGAATCTGTTGGCCCAAAGAACATCGCGCCAAACCCGGTGCACACACCTAACGCCACTCCATCCTCTGAAAGCCATCTTTCCACCCAGCTGGCACAGCTGGCAGACACAGTCTCGACGCTGGCTGGCACAGTACAGCAGATGCTTCAAGGTCAGACACAAACAGCTGAGAAAGGTAATATGAGCCGCGGAAGGAGCCAGTCTAGACAGCCGCGCACAGCTGACAATAATGGGTATACCACCACTTTCATCAATGCTGCAAGCAATCTATGTTATTACCATTCCAGATACTTATATCTTGCTTACCGATGTGAAGGGGCGGAGTGCCCTCTATACCCATTACTCCATAATAATAGTAACAGAACCACCACCTCACAAAATGCGGAAAACTAAAATCCCGATTGCTCACCACACAACCTCAATATGGCAGTCGGGAAAAATCATATCAAAGAAAAAAAGTTTCCTTTCATCATGAAATAAAAATCATCAACAATCCACGCCAAGTTGATATTAAGAACAATGAAATAAAATTAATAAATCATAGTGCTGATATAACTGGTGAAAATTATATAGAAGACAATAACATTATAAATACAAGCACTAAAAGTAGCTTAAATAATATTACTGTCAATACTGCACTTATTACTGCTACTACTACCAATAATAATAATAATAATAATAATAATAATAATAATAATAATAATCACAATATTCTTCAAAACAATGAAAATAGTGACCATACAATTGAAAGAAAGAGCAAATCCAGTCTTACTGATAAAAAAGACAGGGCTCCTCAGAGCCTCGAACCAACCGCTTGTATCGAAATTTCTGAAATTTTCAAAAATGCTCAAAATGACAATACTCAAGTGAATTGTGATAAAATCAATGATAAAATTGTGTATGAACTACCGTCATTATCTGTAAGGGGGGAGCATGCGCCCCATATTAATATAGACAATGAGAGATCCACCGGTAGTAGTAGTGCAAATTCTGAAAACGTTATAATCAATAAAAATATTGTCATAAATGATTCTTCTGTCTTGAAGTGTTATGGTAAGCTAAATGAGTCCAATATTGTAACAACTAGGAGCCCTCTGCATGCAGGGTATATATTTTTCACATTAAATTTACCTCATCATATAGTTATGAACCAGGTAAGGGTCGGTGAAGGCGATAAAACAGATAGCTTGTTAAACCCCATCCAAAGTGCTGTTAACGATAGCTGTGGTGACAGTAAACAAGTTGCAGCCGATGTGGCGGAAAACAAGCAAGTCGGTAAAATCGACAACCCAATCTCTTATCAGGTTCATGACCGTATTAATGGAGTAAATTATATAATCGATTCCGGTGCTTCTAAAAGTCTTATAGCTGTAGGGGCTCGTGCAAATCACAGTCCACCTGTCGGGTTTATGTATGCGGCAAACAATTCAAAAATCGCTATTTATAATGTTAAAAATGTTGTAATTGACATAGGTCTTGGTAGGAATTATGTAGAGACATTTTATATTGCCGACATCAAAATGAACATTTTAGGCTTATCTTTTTTAAAGAAATTTCAAATGGGAATCGATTTTACTAATGATTTACTTATAGATTCAATCACAAATAATAGTATTAAATTAAATCAAATTTACAATTCTAATATTAATTATGCGCATGAAACTCTTTCTTCTTCTCTAGCATTTACTCCTCATCCTAATATTTTGCACGTGTCTTCTAGTCCTACATCTTTTAATGAAATTTTATCGCGATATAAAGGTTTATTTTTGAACCCATATCTGCCAGAAAATCATCATATAAAAATAAAACAGATTCAAATATGGGATGAGATTTTTGAAAAATATAAAAATAATAAAAATCAAAGAATGAGCACAGCGCTGATAGATGGGGGCGGTCAAGTAACTACTGACGAAGAAGCCGCCTTCATCCCTGAAAAAGTATTAATCGAACTAGCAAATACCTATCCCTATAAAGTGGATGTAAAAGGATCACCCATATCTTTAAGACCAAGAAAAATCCCTCACAAGCTCTACACACAAACCAGAGCAGAATTTGACAATCTTGTGGCTACAGGAGTGCTAAAACGATCCAACTCCCCCTGGTCCTTCCCTGTCAGCGTTCTAGAAAAAAATGGAGGGCGCGTGAGACTAATATCAGACTTCAGAGAGCTCAATAAGAGGGTGGAGGTCGCAACATATGGCTTACCACACCTGACAGATGCAATGTTTACTCTGAAAGGAAGTTGCCTCTTCAGTAAGCTGGACCTAACCCAATCGTACTACACCATACCACTCCACGCTGATTGCATAAAATACTTCACGATAACATCTAACTTGGGATCTTATTCATATCAATATTTGCCGATGGGTTTCGTTTCTAGCCCATTCATTTTCCAATCATTCATGGATACTCTCTTACAGGGAATCCAGAACGTCCACGCATACATGGATGATGTGCTTATACATTCTGAGACTGAGGAAGAACACCTGATCCTCCTTGAAAGGGTGCTGAAAAGACTACAATACTTCAACATCAGTATTAACTTAAGTAAATGTCAGATAGCAAAAACTGAAATTGACTATCTTGGTTACACAATAGATAAAGTGGGGATTAGGCCGAAAGAGGATAAAATTAAAGAGATATTAGACACTCCAAAACTATCAAGGAATTACGAAGTTATCTCGGGAAAACTGGGTTCTATCGTTCTACTGTGCCAGTATACTCAAATATTACCGCTCCACTCTATCATTATTTGAAAGGAAAACCCTATGGGAACCGAAAAATCACGTGGGACCCTTCAGGTGAAAAAGCTTTTAAAGACAGCAAGGAAGCTATCAGAAACGCCAATACACTAACTTACCCCAGCCACTCCAGCCCTTTCGACATCATCATACACTCCACCAATACCGCCGCCGCAGCAGTCATCTTATCAACGCCAGACGAAGGAGGGGCTCCGATCGCCTTCTACAGTATTATATTCTCAACCATGGAGCGGACCTATGATGATGTAGGAAAATTATTAGTGCTTCTGACGAAGCTCTTGAAAAAATATGGATACCTTCTCGCTAATCGACCTATCAAAATATTCACACAATCGCGGGAAATTATACAAAGATACAAAAAAATTAATGACAATAAAAATTATAATTTACGGGAGATTCGAAGCTTGAATCTCTTGTCGGCTTATCAAGTTTCTTGGGAGTTGATCACTAAGAAGACAAATCCATTAAGTGAATATTTATTAAGTAACCACCTTGTTGATGAAGACGAAATTTCCATCCATGCAACAGAACATTGCAAAGTATTGAAAAAGAGGGAGGAGCTAACGGAGCCACGCCTCCCAAGCCCGGTGATTGGTTCAACCACAACCGAGTCCGCCAATCAGGCCGAGGCTGAGACAATAACAAAGAGTCAGGTGATAAGACCTTTAAATACTCCTGATTACTACGAGACACCTGATTTAAAGAGAAATTACACTGAAGCCACAAGGAATGTGACGTGTGACCAGATCGTAAACATTGAAGAAGGAAAAAAGGTATGGGCTTTAAATGACCATACCACACATTCCGAGCATATCTCCCATGGGAAAATGCCAGACGTAGCATCGAGAGGGTTAAACGTAGAAGAAAGAAGAGAATTAGAGGAAAAGAAATTAGATAAATTTAACAAAGAAGTAAAAGAATTAAAAGTAGATGAATTAAAAGATATTTTACCATTAAACACACAAATAAATCTTATTAGAGATTGCAATGATGCTCATATAGAACTAATTAAACGATTCAGGAAAGAAATTAACTATTTAGAGATAAGTAGAGATCAAAAAGATGATCCATTTATAAAATCACTATTAGAGGGTAGTAACAAGAGCTCCTTGGTCATTAAAAAACATGAATTTTGGTTCAAGAAACAAAAGATACATTTGTATGTTGACATATCATTAAATTATGCTCGTGTCATCATTCCAAGCACCCAAGTCGCCGCACTCATCAGAATGACCCACATGCAGGGGCACCTCGGTATTAATCGATGTCTCACTGTCTTAAAAGCCGATTTCGTATTTGTAAAGATGCATCGGACAGTTAAGGAGATGATAAGGTCCTGTGTTCAATGTCAAGTGTCCAAAATTGGCCGTGGTATCAACCCCATCTTAGGCAAATATCGTGAAGTTACCTACAAGTTCGAAGTAATTCATATCGATATATTGAAGCTCCCTACCTGTCGGGGCTACAAGTATCTCCTAACCCTTATAGATCGTTACTCTCACTATATTTGGGCTTTTCCACTCAAGGACGCAGCCAAAGAGACAATTCTCCAAACTTTGATAAACCAGCTCATTTCCCACTGTGGAATTCCCAGCCGAATTGTTTCAGATAACGGAGCCAACTTTACTTCGCATTTATTTGAGAGTGTGTGTAAGCTGTTGGGGATCATCCACTCTACAACCAGTACGTATAATTGTCAATCGAATGGAAAGGTAGAGATGGTCAATAAGATGATTGTAAACAGTCTTCGAACGATGTTAGCGGAGCCTACCATGAGAACACAAGATTGGTTAAGCGTCCTTCCCTTTGTATTATTCTCACTCAGGCTCGCTCCCATCTCCGAGAGTGGTATCACCCCCAGTAAACTAGTCTATGGGCAGAACATCAACATACCAGACGGTCTTATCAGTACCACCGCCTCCGAGGGACCAAAATCATACGATACTTACATTGAAAGACTAACTGAATTAATGGCAAAACCATTAGCACAAAAAACAAATTTACGAAATAAAAATATATTTATGCCCAAGAATTTGAAAGAAGCCCGATTCCTGCTTGTGAAGAGTCAACAATACAACGTCGGAAAGTTATCAGCAAAATATCACGGGCCCTATCGTGTGATAAAAATCACTAACAGCAATGCTCATATCATAAAGGACAATAAAGTCGTAGTAGAAAGCTTAAGAAATGTTAAAATTTTCTACGAACCTGTACTCACTCCTACAGTCCGAAAGAAAAACTCGGAAGGAACAGAAATTTAAAGGAAGTGAATGAGGAACAAATGGGAGTATCTCTGGAGGAAAATAAGAGATAAAGACGATGATGTGGAAATTAGTACGATTACAAATTTATTTGTTGAAGGGTATTATGATTCATATATTGTAGTTCTTTCCTCCTTTTCCACGTAGTTATTCCGCTATTCCTTCTATTCCACTTTCCTATACATTTTTGTAACCATTTAAAGGAGTGTTCATAGGAACCTTTGGATATAAACAAAATCTAAAGCCTCACTTTAGATTTTGAAACAAAAGTTCCTGTCAACAGCCAGAGATCACCAGAACCATGGGCTAAAAATCCCATGATTAGAGCAATTATGTACGTCATTAAGCATGCATGACACAAAAGGTGACACAGCCTTGTGAGAGACTACTTGCCAATCTCATGTGTACACCTCGCTAGATCTGGTACCTCTCCTGTAAATCTATTGTAACAATAGGGTTATTATAGCTTCCCCCCACATTGGGAGGGATGCGAGAATGAGAGGGGAGACGCGGAGGGCGATGCCGTCCAAAGCGTCCCTGCCTCATGGTCTTTTTGTAGGAACTCTCATGCCGAGAGGTAGCTAGAATAGGGTCAGTGCCATATTATAATTAAGTAGTGATTACGTGATTATATTTTGTTAATCTCTACGATTTATAGGTGCTTGCATTACCTATTATTCATTGTGTAAAAATCATTTTCTGTGAAAACCTCGTACTGATTAATAAAGAACTAAATAGATACATTTATCATTTGAAACCGTCAGATTATAGGGCCATTAATTAAGACTAATTAAAGGGGACCAAGAGTGATTCTTGGTCATTAACCCATTTTTGGTGAAGCCCAGTGTGACCATAGGGAGCGCTGACCCCTGAATTTAGTGTCAAATTGCTAAATTTAAAAAAAAAAAAAAAAAAAAAAATTTCCATCATCTGTAATATAGATGCTAAATCAGTCGTATGAATGGATTAATAGGGAAGCTCTATGGAAGGTGTTAGTGATTAATATGGTGTTGGTGGTAGCTTCTGATGGAATCAAAAGT
>JABUQX010105731.1:5000-7500 GCA_015478945.1 Trachelipus rathkii | reverse complement strand
TAGGTCGATTACTAAAAAAAAAAAAAAAAAAAATTATTAAATTTATCCATGATGATAAAAATTTTAAAGTAAATTTTCAATAATTTAATGTATGAACTGAGTAAATAGGCTGAAATAATGATTAATATAGATATTTTATACGCCAAAAATAACGAACACGCTGGTCAGGGAAAATCAGGTAATTCAAATTCAGAATTTAGTGTGAACCCTGATATATATCCGAGTGTGACTAGCATCTGTATGTAGGGGTGTAAGAATACCCATACCGTATTTTGTGGGTTTCGTAAGAGGCGACTAAGAGAAGAGGACAGAGGGAGGAAAGAATTAAATTCTGAAAAATCTATTTTTTCTTTACCTGTTAAAAATACCATTTTATGCAAATGTGCAAACGGAATGCGCAGTTTTACTGCTGTTATAGAAAAGGGAGTCGCGACAAAAATAAAGGTTTGGAATCACTGGTTAGATCGAGGATGAATTATAGAAAATAAAAAAAAAACTACTTGGTCACCTTGTATGTTATAGTAGGCGTCCTCCTTAGGGTATTGATCAATGTGTGTGTGTGTGTGTACAAAATGCAAGTGAAATTGTTTATCTTTTCCATCATGAAGATTTCTTTTACTATAATTTTTTACTTTTTTTCTTTTCCTTCCTTTGAACTTTTGAATTATTTTTTTCATTGCAATTTTACATGAATTTAGATAATTTAATATTAACACTATAACTATCTTATTAAAAATTTTTAAATAATATTCCTATAATAATAAAGTAACTTAATTTCCATAAAAAAAATAGCTAACAAAAAAAAAAAACTTTTCTTACAGTACTAGGTAATTGTTTACGTTTTCTATTTTAATAAAAAAAAAAAATGAAAATAAAATAATGAAAACATGATTTACTTCAATTATTATTATTATTATTATTATTATTATTATTATTATTATTATTATTATTATTATTATTATTTATTTATTTATTTATATATTTCTTAACAGGGAATAAAATGCTGAGGCCTCGAATTCGTTCATGGATTATACGGATTTGGGTGCGAAAATTGTGGGTGTTGTGTGCCATTGACAAGCTATTTTGGCCCCTTGTTTGTTACTCTGTTTATTTGCCTGTGGGTAAGTCTTAATGCCTTTGATTTTCAATTAGGACATAAATTTTGTAACAATAGTGATCAATAGGGATGTGGGGCCAGAAGTGGTCAAATTCAGGGCTTGATAATTGTTAGGTTATAATGGACAATACTCTCTACTTACTCAATCCAACTCTTTAATCAATCAATGGCCAGGCCCCCAAGACAAATACTATCATATAACGCTGGGTTTTCGTCCTCAAAAAATAGCGGTAATCTCAAAGCCACGTTGGTGAAGTCAATGACCTGTAACACCTCAATAATTCTCATATAATAATAAGACTTACCAACCAAAATACAGTGGTGATGAGCAAAAGCACTAAATCGGACGTCGGGTTCTTTTTGTACCTGCAATAGACCCAAGATAGGTTTGTTTACTACCAATATATTACCCGTAGAGCTCCCTTAGACCAAGTAATCTTATTCATTAAATAACTCCAATTATTTAAATAAAACAAATAAATAATAATATTCGGAATAGATTAACAGCCGTGGATATAACTAAATTATTTTTTTTTTTTATAAAATAATTTTAAAAAAATTAAAAAAAATTAAAAAAGCTAACACGTACAGGAAAAAGTTCCCTTATTACAAGTCAATATTTCAATAATAAATTCAAGGAAAATATATTTACCAATATATATATATAACCTCACAAAATTGTTTTAAAATTCCATCATTCGTTAAAGATTTTTTATTATTAATGATATTACAAAATTTAATAATAGAGTGTAAAATATGCAACAAAAAATAAAACGAGGTGGTACACCAAAAACATTTAATACAACGGCACTTCATAATAAACATAGGGAAAATCATCACCGAAGAGAATATTCTGAAAATCAAAAATTTTGAGTTATAAATAAAAGGACAGAGTCCTGTATATCCTAGAAACAGAGAATCCCCTAAATAGCGAAAGATCCAAGCAGTGAAACAAGTTGAGTCTTGAGGAAAAATTTCTCCAGAAAGAAGATTTGGAGCCCAGCACTCCAAATCACAGGCATTTCATCAGAAAATAATGAATTTTTTTATTGAAATGATTTACAAACCATTTATAATAACTAATAACTAGACTCATAAAACTTATTGCCCATCTTCAACCAAATTTTGTAGAGATGTATACCAACTTCGATAAGTTAAATTTGAGATCAGCAGTATTCGAGGTTATTTAAGGCCGATCAGTTACATTTACTACAGATATATGGACGCTAATTATTCAAACGAGTCATTTATTTCTTTAACTGCTCACTGGCTTACCAGTGAGTTTTGAAAAAATGGACAGTGTACTCCATTGAAATATATAATATTATTATCTATATTTTTTAGTAAACACTTTTATTTAAAAAATACTGTAGGTATATAATA
>JABUQX010105730.1:12500-22994 GCA_015478945.1 Trachelipus rathkii | reverse complement strand
AATATATATATATATATATATATATATATATATATATATATATATATATTAATAATATATATATATATATATATATATATATATATATATATATATATTATATATATATATATATATATTATATATATATATATATATATATTATATATTTTTTAGTTATATTAATTATTTGGGGTTATTAGGGGTTTAGGTATAGGGTTATTGTAGGTTATATTTTTAATAAAAATTTTTATAACAATTTAATTTTTTATGTGATTTCAGTTTCATATTTCTTATATTAACAGAAATACGAAATTCCAATAGTTAAATATATACGTATAAATATATATATTTATAGAGTATTATGGTTTATTTGAGTATTTTATTTTATACTGAGGTATTTTTTTTAGTTTATAATAGGATTTGTATAGATATGGGTTGCATTGGGTTTATTATTTATTATTATTTATCTGTATGTCTAATTTATTTGGGTTTTATTAGATGGGTTTTTTTTGGGGGGACTAGTTTATATTATGTGATATTTATTTGGTTAGTATACTTTTTTATTATAATTTTTTTTTTTTAGTGTGTATATATATGTGATATTTTTTTTTTTTATTGATTATTTTTGTTCTCTTTTTTTCCACTTTAATTTCTTTTATTCTTCAATTAATTTACTGTCAGTCATAAAAAGATTAGTATTTCATTAGGAATAAGGTTTCAGTATCTGATTTATATCATCATGATTGATTAATTATCATTGTGTCAACTAAATCTCACTATATTCGTGGAGAAATCACTTGTAGGTATTTTTGGAATTGATATTTTACTTCATCTTCTCTGATGATCTAAAAATACTTTTCATTTGTCAATTATGTAAAATTAGTTAACACAGTTTGGTAATGTGGAAACAGTTCGATCAATGCACTAATAAGATTGTTTTCTATTCCTATAAAACGCTATAAGTTTACTCTCATGGTGGTTCACCAAATACATTCTATTGGATCCTTTATAATTAATGAGCCATTTAAAATCGATATCATTCTCTCAGACATTGCTGGCAATTGTTAAAAAAGAAAGTGTGATTTAATTTGTTTACTGATATTCGTTAATTAAAAAGAAACTATTTTAATGGTGGGAAGGATGGAAAATGTTTTCAGTTTTTGTATAATAACTGTGTTCGTCTCTCATCTGTTAAGTTGTCAAATTGCAGGGGAAAGAGTGACAGGATTGTTGATTTGTTTAATGTTGGGTAAGGATAGTGATGCGTTGTTTAGTTTTTCTCTTTGTCATTGTAAAAGGATTCAAATTCGCAGACATGGAGATATGTATAATCTTATAACTGGAAGTCTCCCTTTAGTACTGTGGAATAAAATTGTTTTGTATAAATAGGTTCTAGAAGATAAAATAAACAAATAATATAAGCTTAAAAATTGCATTAAAGTGGCTACTTTGTTGCATTTATAATATGGATTGCTTACACATGGGCTAATAGCTAAATTATGTTTTTTCAATAATTTTTATATGTGGGACGAAGATAAAAACTAATATATACATATATATACACACGTTAAAGAAAATAAAATATCTTCAATCATTTCAGGCGAATATATTCAAGAATTTTGTTATTGAACTTAAAATCAGTTTGATTGAGTGAACAAGATACAAGTGAGAGGGTTAGGGTGCGTTAGGTTTGACGGTATAACGCATTCTCATAACATTGTATTTCTAGTACGATTGATAAAATTAATTAGGGACCATATATGTAATAGTTGTTTTCGATATGAACTTGATTTTAAATATCTCTATTTAAAAGACTATGTTTCGGATATTTTACGTTAACATTGCACTACATGAGGAATGTTGGAGTTCATACTATTGCCAGTTATGCGGGGTTTGCGTGTTGGGTCTCTCGGAGCTCACTAATTCTCATTGAGAGCAAATCTTTTAAAGTTCTAGGGTGAGACAAATTAGCGAAAAGCAGCGACTCGTACCCCAAATATAGGGAATGTTTCTTAAAGAATAGTTGCAAAGTGGCAATGCTTAGGTCGAAGAGAATAAAGAGTGTGGAAATGATGTGAGAGAAGAAAGCTGTGTTGCTTATGGGCTTCTGCAACTAAAATGATAATAGTAGTGAGTATGTGTTTATTTTTTGGCTTGCGTTTTTTTGGTCTGAACTGATCATGAGTAGGAGTAGCAATGAGTATATATCATCGATATATATTTTCTGTTCTCTCGTTAATTTGAAAAAAGGATCACCCTATTATCTTTGATCAACAAAAAATATTCAATCAGAATACTTGAGTTCTAGTATGAATAATTTTTTTATAGAGAATCTTATTTAGTCAATCACTAATAGTTAGATCCTGAAAGTATATGTGGGAATAGATATGTTGTATTACTGAAAAATAAAATATTTTTGTGTCGACGAAGTCGCTTTGTGTTAGAGCATTTCCCGAGATTACTGGATAGAGTTTGATGTTGTGAGATAGTTATGGATGGTCCGTTTGTGAAACTAGACTTAAAATGATATAAGCGGCCTTATTGATCAGAAATCCTGGGCCGGAGTCATGATATGTTTACAGCAGTTTCTATGGAATTCCTCTGCTTGCAGTATTTTCTGTCAGTATGAATGATGAAATAGTCAATTTGTGGCCAGATTAAGGGATATTAATTATTTGGTATGCATTGCCGAATGTGCGATTTGAAATAATACTAAAAAAGATTATATCTTTACTAGGAGAGAGAGTATCTCATATTCTAACATTATATTATATTTTCTAGTAAAATATATACAAGTGTGAGAATTTCCTATAAGTTCATTATATTTGAATTATATTGAAAATTCGACCGTGATATATCAAAGATATCAGTTTATAAGAGTGCTATAATATTGCTTATTCTCTCTATAAATTTTTCTGATTGTCCGCTTGTACTAATTTACAGTCTTTTGCCTGTTTTTTAAGTGAATTTTGTTTTTTTTTTATTTTTTTCTTGCTTTTTAATTATAAATTAATAATATTATGTCGGATTCTTATGTTGATCTATTCTGTTTATAAGATGGATTTTATTCTATGGTTTTTTTTTTTAAGAACATTTGTTTTTTGAATAAAATTTATTTATTACTATTGGTTCAATTCTGAGAAGAGAATTATATTTTTATAAATGTTATGAAGAAATGTGAATTTATATTATTATTATTTTTTATTATATATATATTTCTTATTTATTTATTATTATTTATTTTATTTATTTATCATATTTTAATTAATTTTTTAATTATTATTTAAATATTATATATATATATTATTATTTATTATATATTTATTATTTATATATATATATATTATTCTATTATTTTATATTATATTATTCTATATATTATTTATTTATATTTTTTTTTTTTTTTATTTATATTTGTATAGTATATATGTATACTTTAGGTGGTTATGTTTTATGTATTAATATATTATTATTATATTATTATATATTTTATATTGTATATATTTATAGTATTTAGTAATATATAATATAATTTATTATATTTATATATTTTATATTATATTATATTATATATTATTATTTAATATTATTAATATTTTTATATTATTATATTTTTAATAGTGGGTTTACTTTATATGGTTTATTTGGATATTGTTTTATGGAGAGTTAAAATATTGTGTCTATAGAATTCGCAGCGGTTTTTTTTTGGTATATGTAAGTGATTTAGTTTGTTTTTTAATTTTCTCTCTCTTTGTTTGTGTTTTTTTTCTATTCTCTTCGAGTAAAAAACTTATTTTTGTTTATGTTTATTATTTGATTAAGTATTCTACGAGAACATTTTAGATGCAAATTTAGGATGGTTAGAGTTTATTTATTTGGTTTTCATCCCTTTCGGTGTACCAATTCTCTCTGAGTGCTTTGGCGTGTAGATATGTTATACGCTTTGTTTATGAGAGACGCCTTTTGTTCTCTGGGTGTCAAGTCACGAGAGTGAAGGTGAAGTTCTTGGTGAGTGGATGTTTATCTTCTTGGCGGAGTTGTATCTTTATTTAACACAAAATTCTTTGTTTTTTGTTTGGAATTGAATTTTTAGTCTCTGTTTTTCCAAGTTATTTTAGTATAGGGTTTTTCTCGGCATGCATGTTGTTATGCATTGTGTAGAGGCTTCATTTATGTGTATCGTCTATGTGAGTATTTTATCCTTCTTGGTTCTTCTATTGTATGGGTTTTATTTGTGATATTGGCTATTGATTCTATAAAATTTTACGGAATTTGGTGGTTTTTTTTATTGTTTTTAATTATTTTGTTGCTATTAATTCCAATCATATGGATTCTTATAGGTGAATGTGCTACTCAAGGTTGATATTTGTTTCGTTATGTTAGTAAGTTGTTCCTGTGTTTTGTTGTTGTGGCAATTTTCGCTTCTTTTTGTGTCTATTTTGTTTCCCAATATATTTGTTTTGTTTATCAGTTTTTTGATTTTCAATGGATTTTTTTTTTTTTTTGTTGTATATTGTCTTGAGTTGTGTTGAGTTCATTGTTCTGAGTTTTAAGTATTTTTTATGGGTAGTTGTTATTTTTTAGTTACTATTTTTAATTGCAAATGTTTTTTATATATTTGAGTGTTATTTTTTTTTCTCATACTCTAATTAATGCCCATTTATTGTGTATTTATACTCTAAAAATACTTGTTTGCATTATTTATTTTAATTAAATATTAATTTTTGCTCAATTTATTATTTTGGTTTATTATGCATTTGGGATAATTTAATTTACTGAATTTGTTTTTTCTAATATATTATTCGTTAATATTCTGTTTTTAATGTGTTAAGTTATCGCACAAATTCGTAAAGGCTCGTTAGTGTTTAAGGTTTAACATATTATTGGCTTTTTTTATTTTAATTGTCTAGTTTTTTTTTGTGTGGTTGTATAAGGATTGTTGAGTTGTTACTTGTTTGGGGTCTTATTTGAATATATTTTGGTACGTGGGTTTTCTTTTCCTCTAATTATATATCATGTGTGTTGGTTGGTGTGTTTTTTTGTTTGTTTTTGTCGTTATGTCTAATGGGTGTCGTTACTCCTCCGAGTGTCTTCCAGTTCATTGAGTTGGGCGGAGTTCCTTTGTAATTACTAGGTAACAATTAAATTGATTAAATATAATTATGTTTTTGTTCTCTGAGTATGACGATATATGATCTATTGTTCTATTGTTCTTTTATCTGTCTCTTTTTCTGTTTTTTTTGACTTGTTGAATCTCGTGTTGTTCGATTTTTTATTTATTCTGATAAATTTATGATATAATGTTGTAGGAGATTCGTCATAGTATTTATCGTAAATAACGTTTGTGTCTACCTCTCTCACTCCGGATATGAAATTAATAATTAAACAAAAACGTCTAGATTTGATTGACAAAAGCAGCCTCATTTCTAGATTATGGCTCGCGATATATCTAGATTTTTTTGGTTATAAACCCAACTAACATTTGTTTGTTTTAGCTTATATATAATATCTCTCTGTATCTCGAGCTATTGTCGGTTTAAGGGATGATTTATACATTGTGGGTGATTCAAGTCACAAAGCTGCATATAAGAAAGGATTAGGCCATAATTGTATACCTTACACTTTATCGTAGCTTTACGAATTTTTGTAGTCTGACTTCTTACTTCATAGAATACAGTAATTTCTTGATTTATTAGAATATTCTTTTCAGTGATAGTATATTATCTCTCTAAATGCTCGATGAATAATACCAATGTATTGTCTTTTTTTTTGTTTTTTAATTCAATATAGCTAACTTATGAAGGTAGGTACCTAAATTACCGAGTAATTAGGTTGCAAACTAAATCTTTGTTTTATGAGTTATATAAGAGCTATATATATTTATTGATTAATTGACATAGTACAAATAATCAATTATAATCGGAGATAAGTGGGAGAGTATTAGATATATGTATATTCTATTAACTTTTCCTTCAAAAAAATTTACTTAAACCCAAACTAGATAATAGCAACAATTCAGCAATATACACAATACCATTACCTTTCTTAAATGTTTTAAAACAAGAGCAATTAAGACTAAAGCGAAAGAGGGATATCTGAATAATAGCTCAGAATCATAGTGTTCTTAAAGTAGTTTATGTAGATGAGCGATATAACAATTGGCACTCTAGTTTAGTTCTACGATCACCTTTGAAAGGAGAGAGTCATATGATTGGAATTATTAGCAACAAAATAATAAAACAATAAATATTATCAGCAAATTCCTGTAAATTTTAGGTGATCGATTATGCTAATATAAAAATTTAATCAAACCATCAGTATAATAGAGACCGAGGTAATCTATTCTTTTCCATAGGGACGTATAACATATTATAATGATGCCGTAAATCCATCGAAGGTCGATGCTGGATATATTGGAGGTATATATGCGTGGAACGTAGTTCTCTTAAAAATTCATCAAACGATGTTTTTATCCGTAGAGTGCGCGTTTTATATGTAAGTATTTTGTCAAGATAAATATAATCATTTCTCATAATGCTGTCACTCTGCGTGAGTTTGTACCGCTGTAAGTGGGAGGTTAGGTGATCATATTCTTAACGAAAGCTATGATTGTGTTCATCGAAGGGTGAAACAAATATTATTTGTCGCAGGTCTAAATTGCCATTATGAAGAGTTGTTTTTTTGTGATCTTGTAATAAATTTATAAGTATTAAATAATTTAAATATTTATATGTGTAAAATATTATGGTTGATATATATTTATGATTTTATTTTATTATATTGTTTATTTGTATATTTTTTTTTTTTGTTATATACTATATATGTATATTTTAGGTATTTTATATAATACGGTATATAAAGCATTTTTATTTTATGTCTTATTGTATTAATTTTTATTATTTTTTATATATTATGGTTGGTTGATAAACCAAGTAATTAGTTTATGGGGTTATAGTATATATTTATTAGGTTATATTTTTTTATATATAGTGATTTATTTATATTTGTGTATTTAGCTAGTGTGTAGGAGTATTGAATTGGTTGGTTTTTATTATTTATTTGTTTGTTAGTATAATTATATAGTTTATCTCTATTCTAATCAGTGCTTCAACCGGTTGTGTATTGAGTGTTTTAGTTTCATTTTGTATAATTAGATTTAGATAAACATTTTTTGGATTTACGCTTTTTTTTTATGGTATTTATTTATTGTTATTATATTTTCTTTTATTTTATTTATATTATTTTTTTTTTATATATATATATATATATATATATATATAATATATATATATATATATAGTAATACTATATATATATTATATATATATAATATATATATATAAATATATATATTATATATATAAATATATTATATATATATATATATATATTATATATATATATATAATATAATATTATATATATAAAATCTGTTTTGAAGTTTTGAATAAAAATTATGTTATATAAATTATGTTAATATATTTCAGGCTCATAGTTCACGAGGAATTATTTTAAAACTTTAAGAATGAATCTAAAATAGGATTATTTTTCTTTTAGGAAAAAATAATAAATTATATTAGGTTTTATAGACAGTTCCATCGTTTCGTAAGAGGAATTATATCAAAAATTTAGGAAGAAAGTGAATGTTCCTTTTCTGTATTTCTTTAAAATTCTTTATTTTCTATAAAATATTTCTAAGTTTTAAATTTCTAGGAAATTAAGTTATCATTGACAAACATCGACCGTCATCATACACTAAAATTTTTGTATCAGAATTAAGGATTTCATAGTAGTAGATTGGAGAAAGAATTAAGATGACTGGGGTCGGAGCGGAGCCGGAGCCGGAGTCGGAGCCGAACAATTTTAAAGTGGCCGGAGCCGGAGCGGTCGGAGCCGGGTAATTTCAAAATGCTGAGCCGGAGTTGGAAGAGCCGGGTAATTTTAAAAATGCTGGAGCCGGAAGCCGAGCCGGAGTCGGAGCCTGTAATTTTAACCGATGCTGGAGCCGGAGGCCGAGTCGGAGCCGGAAAAAAAATTTGCCGGCTCCGCCGCTATATATATATTGAATAATATATATAATTATATATATAATATATATATATACTATATTATATATATATATATAAATATATATAATATATATATATATATATATATATATATATGTATTATATATATATTATATATATATATATATTATATATATAATATATATATATAAAAGACACTCTTCATGTATTGTTGTTGCTATTAAAGTGGAAGGATTCAGATAATATATGGGACAACCCTATAGAAGGTGTGTGTGGTCGAATATAGTAGGAAAATGACGACGGCGAATGAGATCCAGTTGAGGACAATCAATAAAGATATAATGAACAGATTGCGGGGTATAGCGATGCAAAATTTGCAGATGGGAGGAGGATCCCGTGAAATGTAGTGGCTGTGAGTGATATTGGTGTGGCCAATACGGAGGCGTGCAAGTATCACCTCGTGTAAGCGCTTTCGTCAGTGAGAGGAAGACCACTCACCAATGTTCAGCTTTATATTTCTAAGTTTCACCCCTCTCTGATCACTCGTCCAGCATTCCTGCCAGTAAGACCGGAAACCTTGTCGGAGAGCGGGATAATAATAATCAGTTGGAGGGAGGCGACCATGTCGATTGGCATCCTTGAGGTACCTACAACAGCTCCGGAAAGAGGAGGCGGCCATTCTGGCCTCTCTGTCAGCTATTACGTTGTCAGTTATCTCTACGTGAGAGTGGGTCCAACATAGTGTAATTTGTTTCTTGTGAGAGTGGAGCAGCCGAAGAGATTGTTGTACAGCGGATATCATTGTGTTTTTAGAATAGGGGGCTTTAAGCGCCTGGAGAGCGCTGAGCAAATCTGAATAAATGACATAAAAGTGGTCTTGGTTAAAGAACAAAATTCGAAAAAGGGCAATCGTTATAGCCATCAATTCTGCCGCAAAAATTGAAGTATGAGGGGAAGCGTATGGGAAAGGCTGCGGATAGGAAAGGCAGAGGAGGCACATACACTGTCCCCTGTTATAGAGCCATCAGTAAATAGTGGAATAAATCCAAAGTGAACTGCAGAATGAGACAAGAATTATGTCTTTTACAAGACAGCGAGGTGGCTAGATTTGGAGAGAGAAGTCAGGAATAGGCAGATGGTGGGAGCAAAGAATAGCCAAGGTGTGTACCTTTCATCATAAGAGAACGGTATCACCTTTTGCAAAGGGATGTTAGGGAAGTTAAGAATATTATAAACTGTATTTGCAAATGGCTAGTAAGGAGGATTTTGATGTATCTCTCGCAGAATCGGTGTCAGAGCAGATGGTGTTGGGGGTTTGAAAGCGAAGATAACTTGTGCACATGATGTATTCCCTTCGAAGAGAGAGTTGCATCATATCAGATTCAACTTCAAGACTAACCAGGGGGGACGATCGGAAGGCTCCAGTGGAGATACGGATCTCCTCGTTTTGGATGGGATCTAACAGGTGTAGTAGGGTTGAGGAGGCCTGACCATATACTACGGAGTCATAGTCCAACTTTGATCGGATTAGGACTGTTTGGAGACGCAAAAGGGACTTGCGATCAGCACCCCAAGATTTTGATTCGAGATGATGTAATAGGTCAATCACGCAATGACAAGTCGTTTTCAAGGAGTTTAATAGTAATTAATTAGGCCTATAAATAAATAAAACCTGGATGGATCTGTTTGACAGAAGATATTTAATAAAGAGGGGGAGCTGTCCTCGGAAGCCGAGTGAGTGAAGTTTAAGGAGAACCTCAGTTCTCCACTTTGTATCATAACCTTTTTCAAGGTTAAAAAAGACCCGTTGAGAATGCTTCCCCGATGTCATGATCCAGTTTTTACAAGGGATCCGCTGTCGAACGATTTTTGCGGAAACTAAACTGGAAGCTTGAAAAAACCTGGTGACTCTCCAGAATAGGGAGAAGGCGGCCTAAAACCATTTTCTCCATTAATTTGTAAGTATGACAGGTAAGCGATATTGGTCTTTGGTTATCCGCCAACTTCGGCCCCTTCCTAGGTTTGGGGATAAGGATTACAAAAGCTGTAGTCCAAACAGATGGAAAAGAGGATTTGATCCAGATTCTGCTACACAAGTATAGCAAAAAAAAGCTGATGCACAAGGGTGAATATGACGGAGCATAATGTAGGAAATCGTGTCTGGGCCAAGGGCACCGTCTTTGCTATTCGCCAGAGCAGTTTGATACTCTGCAAGTGTAAACAGACGGTTATAGGTATGCTCTTCCCCTTTTCCTGTGAAAAAGTCTGGCATTGCAGTGTTAATTTTCAGTTTTGAAAGGCTTCAGAATAGCGTGAAGATCTCGAGTGGTTAGCAAAACTATAACCTAATGCATCTGCAACAACTACTGGAGCAGAAATCTTATTCAGGAAATGAAAGCTTAAGTTAAGAAAGAAAGTTAAGAAAGAAAGTTTCCAAAATTTAGAGAAAATACACGTGAGAGCTGCAGTGTAATAGTTAGAG
>JABUQX010105730.1:0-7500 GCA_015478945.1 Trachelipus rathkii | reverse complement strand
TGTGATGACGAGAACTTTCATCAATTGCTCCTTCACACTGAAGTGCGCTGGCAGTCAAAAGGCTTATATTTGACAAGATTTTTTGCACTTCTTTTTAGAGTTTCTGGATGCTAAAGATCCAATTTTAAAAGAAAATTTAATCAAGTGGGAACCAGACATTGTCTATTTAACAGATTTGTTTACTAAATTTAATGAGGTTAACTTGCAGTTACAAGGTGACAGTCTAAATTTGATTAAAACAAAGTCCATCATTTCAGCGTTTCTTGCCAGAATTAAGCTAATGAAGCAAAACATTGGACGGCGAGAATTTTCCCAGTTCCCCAATTTGTCACAGACAAACTGTCAGGAAGACGACGTTTCAACCTACGTTCAACTTTTAAATGCCCTCTATTCAGATTTTGAAACTGGGTTTGAGGATGTTTTCACTATGGTAATACCACAGTGGATAATCAATCCATATGGTGACATTGAAGAAACGGAAGTCATATTACAAGAGGAACTGATCGGAATAAGCACTAACGAAGAACTTTAGGTACAGTTTAGAAACGAATATCAGCAATTCTGGCTTCAAAAAGACATACCTGTTACTTATCCCGTATTATGGAGTATCGCGAGAAAGTTTTTAATTGCTTTTCCATCCTTATACCTAGTGGAAAGGGGTTTCAGCGCGGTTGCCAATCTCCTAGCAAAAAAAAGAAACAGACTGGACATCATTAACCGAGGAGATTTGAGATTAAACATAACTAAATTGATGCCAAATGTTGAAACTTTATTATTAAGGCATCAGGTTCATCCTTCCCACTAAAAGCATTTATTTTTTGCTTAGTTATTTTATGTAACAGATACTAACAACCTACGTTAAACATATAAATACCCTCTATTCAGATTTTGAAACTAGGTTTGAGGATGTTTTGACTATGGTAATACCACAGTGGCTAATCAATCCATATGGTGACATATAAGAAAGGGATGTCATATTACAAGAGGAACTGATCGGAATAAGCACTAACGAAGAACTTTAGGTACAGCTTAGAAATGGATATCAGAAATTCTGGCTTCAAAAAGACATACCTGTTACTTATCCCGTATTATGGAGTATCGCGAGAAAGTTTTTAATTGCTTTTCCATCCTTATACTTATTGTATAGGGGTTTCAGCGTGGTTGCCAATCTCCTACCAAAAAAAAAAAACAGACTGGACATCATTAACCGAGGAGATTTGAGATTAAACCTAACTAAATTGATGCCAAATGTTGAAAATTTATTATTAAAGCATCAGGTTTATCCCTCCCACTAAAAGCATTTATTTTTTGCTTAGTTATTTTATGTAACAGATACTAACAACCTACGTTAAATCGTTTAATTAATTTAATTAATAAATTTATTAAAACTTCATCATTGTGTTTTTAAATTTTGCAAAAAATCAAATATCAGGTAACAGGGTCTACCCAAACCGAAAAACATGGCAAGTGGTCTATGAGACAAAAAAGTTTGGGAACCTCTGGTCTAGGGCCTCGCACCTAACACTCTAACAGAGTGTGTGGCACTTGACACCAAGAAGCCAAATATTAGAAATACTTATTCAAAATATCTTTTAAATATCTAAATGATGAAGCAAGGTCTTTTAAATTCTGTAATGCCGTTTATATATTCAACATAAGTATGCTTGTGATAAAACCATATGTTAGCAAGATGCATATATAATGTTATCGGGTGTGCACGGATTTTGCTACTAGCTATGTCATTTATGAGATAATTTATTGCGCACTGAGAAATGATATATACTATATAGTATATATATATAATATATATATATATATATAATATATATATATATATATATATATATATATATATATATATATATATAATATAATAATATTATATAGAGTGGGATGGTTTAAACCATTTGGTTTAAACCATTGGTTTAAACCACATAAAAAAACCAATGGCTTAAACCATAAAAAAAAACCTGCATGAAATATTTAAAAAATGTATTTATTAATGGTAGTAGTAATAGAACAATCTGACAGAACCCACCCTTTTCGATATGAAGGAATAGAGATATTTGCTTTAAACTTGGAATATAATCTATATAATTGTGATAAATGATCACAGCGAGTTTTGGTGACCGTAGTTCACCCCTAAGGGGGTGCTGCCCCCGAGGAACGCCGATATTTGGTTTACGCTCTTTTTGTGGGATCTGAGCGACCGAAATTAAGCCTAACGAGAGTTAGGTTCGAGCGTGATGACGTAATCTCGTCGCAGACGAGATTACGTCAGCGCGTGAGAGCGCGCGCGCTCGCACATACACATACACATACACACATACATATTATTATTATTATTAGTTCGAAGAAATTGAGATCATGGAGTGATCTAAATTTCGAGCCGACTGTGGCTCCGACTCCGGCTCCGACTCTGACTCTGACTCCGGCTCCGGACTCCGCTCCGCTCCGGCTCCGGCTCCGGTTCACGGTTCGGTATGGTTCAACCATCGGGTGCTTGATCTGTCGTATTAATTATTATTATTATTATATTATTTATTACTTATTATTATTTTATATATTTATATTTATTATTATTATTATTATTATTTTATATTATATTATATTATTTTGTTATATTTCCACCGTGGTTTCTTCTTCGCATCCGTTTCTGAGTCAAATATATATCACATGGTTAGGTTATCGTATGGGAAATTAAAAATTGAGGGTTTTAGATGGGGAGGTAACTCGTCGTAGACGATTACGTGGGTCCCCCGAAGGGGCCCCCACCCCCTTAAAAAAATCGAAGTGTTCGTATTGCTGAAATTGGTGAGAGGATTCAGAGTTGAGTTTCTAGAAAGACTGATATGGAATCTGAGAGTTGGCTACCGGCACCGGTGCTGATCCACGCGTGCCGAGTTAATAAAACATCGTATAACAACAATGTTGGGTCTCTTATAAGGGTTATTGAGTCGTAGAACTTCGAAATGATGTATAAGTCCGTCTAAGGGGCCCTAGACCCCCATTATGTTCGACTGAAAAAAAAAGAAGCACAGAGTGCAAAAAAACAAAGGAGGAATGAAAAAGGATGAAGAAGGTAGAATAAAGAAGGAAAGAATGTGAAGAAGGAATCTAAATCATAGAGTTGATTGACAATGCACCGTGCTTGGCTCCGGTGCGGTGCAGGATAGCAAATTATTTGTTAATAGTAACAAAGTGTGTTAAAATATATGTTTTATAAGATTAGTATCTTCAACTAAGGTGTTTGAGTTCATCAAATGGTAAGATGTAGCGTCATTCGCCTGATCGATGCGGGGGCGCGCCGCAACGCGCCAGAAACAGTGCAATCCCCGCGAAACCGAGCGCATGCGCGCGCCCGCATGCGCCCGCCGGCGCGATCTGACAGTTTGCTCGCCCGCATGCCGCCCGCCCGCGCGGAACCGTCGCGGAAGCGCATGCGCGCCCCCCTCGCATCCCGCATGTACGATCCGATACGAGAAGTGAGCTTTCGTTTTCAACTTAATTTTTTTCAAAAATTTATATTTTTTATTTATCTTAATATATTTTTGTTTTTACTAATTTTTTAAGCTTTTCATGTTTATAACATAAAAAACTTACCATTTACATACCCTAAATCAGTAAATCAGTAAATCAACCACCCAAACCTACCCTCCTGTTCCTATATGATCTATTGATCTATTGATCTATTGATCTATGATTAAGGTCAAATTTCTTACTAAAATTGTAATAGCAGTTTTACATACCCTAAATCAGTAATATCAGTAAATCAAAACCACCATCCTCCAACCACCCTCTGACCATTGTATCTTTTAATGCACCTATTGATCAATATGATCTGTTGCTCTATTCACTAAGGTCAAGTTTGGTTGCACATATTCCCTTAGGCGTCTTACAATACCCTAAATCAGTAAAAATCAGTAAATCAAACACCATCAACCACCCTCCTACCATTGTCATCTATGATCTATTGAGCTATGGATCTATTGGATCTATGATTCAAGTCATATTTTCTTTAGTAATAAATAAGTTCTGGGATAAAAAAGCAGAAAAGAAAAACAGTTTTTATTTTTAAAGCCCTTGATAAACTTAAAGTGCAAACTGCATAATCACCTACTTACAAATTTTAACATCAAATATATTTATAGTTATAAAAAAAATTATCAAAAAAACATTAATGAAATTAAATAAACTATACCACCACATAAATTAGACCTGATAGGTTGTACAGGAAACATAAGGTCTTAACATTTGAACATTTATTATATTTCAACCCTTTATGTTAAACACTGATTACAAAACGAAGAAGGTAACTTTCGTTGTCATGGCTATTTACAAGTGTATTTTTATTCTTATTTACACGCTATCCAATGTCCATTGTTTGAAACATCCCTAGGAGAAGTATTGAAGATAAAGACAGAATCTGTATTCCAATTTTCACAGAACAGAGTTCATTACATGCGAATACACCTAAAATCTTCTTTCGTTTAAAGCGTTTAAATATTTCTTCTTCATTCATCATTAATAATTCAAGATTATATTTACTCTGTCAATCTCGATGATTTGAGGATGCTTCCAAAGTTACACCAGAAGATTGAGATTCAAACTGTGTTTATCACCCAATGTAAGATTCCATTATATTGTTCCTTTTCTTAGAATATTGAGATGATAAGCATTACAGGCTGAAAGATCAGGTGAGATCGTAAGCATATAAATTACTGTTTTCAGCATAATCTTGAGATCGACGCGTGTACCTTAATCACTGCCAAATACTGTAATTGGCCAAAAAAATCGTAAAAAGGACTGGCATTGCAGGAAATGTGAGTCTTCATATATCATTCTCATAATCACGACCGTATGGTGACCATTCACCATGAAAAATACCTCTAAGTCCGAAATGGGTAAATTTAAAGGCTGACTTTCCATAGTTTCCAGAAAAAGCATCGTGTTCTACAATTCCTAATATTACCTAAAATAATTACCATTAACATTTTTTTTTTTAAAATTGGGTTGTTTTTTTTAGTATATTAACGCAACGTTAATTCTTGGTAAATTAAACCCATAGTTTCGATCTGTTGATGGATATTTTGCTGATCGGTCAAAGAGATTCTCTATTTCCATATGTAAGGAGATAATTCACTTTACGTATATAAAGATAAGCATCAAGTAATTTAAAGATAGGCTGGTGCCGTAGTTGTTGTTAAAAGAGCACTTTTAACATTAAGAGCAAATTCAGGTGTGGATCTAGTTAACCTGATACGAGTGTCACTGATGTAGAATAAGCTTTCCTGAGAAAATTATATCACCATTACCGTCCATAATATTCATAGTGTTATTTTAGACTTCAATAGCGTTGCTCTATGGTCTCTGCATCTTTTAAAATTGTAATATCCACTTGATTGAATGAGACTCCTTTGCATCTTGAGAATAATTTAGTAAATTTTCAATAAAAATATAAGGTAACTTGCAGCTGAAGCTCCTAGAGATGTTTCATTTAAAAAATACCTCAAGTTGATTAAAACACGTTATACAGGAAATTTGTTCTCAGGATACTATGTGATCGCTTCCTGTGAGATCTGACCCATCTTCGTTTACTAACTAGTCTTCAATATTAAAAATACATTCGAGGGTCAAGATATTTGATCAATGTACAGGAATTGGAATCGATAGGTACAATCTTATTGTGATTGCATGAACGGATTAAAATACTAAATAAAAGTGGGATTCAACTCACACTGATCTGTGTAGGGTTCACAAGAGAGATCAATTCACTCTTACAACAGGTCTGGGCTGAGGGATGAGGAAATGCATCTTACTGGCACAATCACTACGTATAATGATTGAGAGATCTGTTTAAACATTCCTTATATACAAATAGTTACAGGTTACCCGGTTATGTTGAATTAGTGCATAGCATCAGTATTAAAGGGGCAAAACACATCAAAATACCTTTTTCTTTAATGGGTCCTTTCCTATTCCTCTTTATAGTTTTTACGATGACCTACACCTTGACCAGTCATCTTACGTCGTATTTTCGTTTAACATCATCTAACATTCATCAGAAGCATCGGCTAATCGACGTTTTACACTGTTCGAGGGTCGATACCGCCCATGATATCCTGGAAAGTATCTATACCCTAGCTGCTTTTTTAGCGAGGTATTGCCTCCTGATTTAAACAAAGGGATAGCACGTCTAAACAACGAAGCAAAAAAATCCACCTAAACCATACCCCTCTGCATTCTTGAATCCCTGAAGACTCTTTCTCTTCCATTATTATTATTTAACGGAGCTTCCTTCTAATGTGTACTTTTTAACACTGCCTGTTCCAGTCGTTGAATGGTATGATTACCTTCTACAATCTCTTATATAAATACGAATCGAACTCAGTTGCGTCTTACTCAAAGGTAAGTAGTGAACATTAGGAAACTTATAAACTCTTTACCTTTAGGAAAATAACTACTCTTAACAAGAGCTTTAAGTATTCCTACGTTACTGTATCTATAATTATCTGTATAAACATAGGCCATACCAGCTCTTGAAACATCTTAGAAGCATGCATAACCAAAAGTAATGAAGTCACGGTTCATTTTGTTACAGACTTCCATCTTGTATAAAATGCATTAGGATCTTTAGAGATGTATTATTTCGCATATTTTTATATATGTGAGTAACAACAACTACGAAACCAAACTGTTTTGTAAATAAATTAAACTTATAAATAATACACATAATCCGAATTTGCATTATATTATTAACACGTTATCTTCGTTAATGGTTTTATTAACAAGGAACACTAAATCTTTACATAATCGTTGCTTCAAATTTTTTGTTTAAAGTTCTATGAACAACCTCGTCAATCATTATAGCTACCCTGGTACTTCAACCCCCATAAAAATATTCATTCATGCCTCGTTTTGAGGTTGCCGTACTAGCTACTTTTAATACATTATTTAAACATTATCACATATTCTAAATATTCGTAAAACGGCCAGAAATTTGTAACAGTGTATTCTCGTATACCGACAATCGAGAATATTACTTTAATCCTGCTATACAGTTCTCTATCGTAAAGTTATAGGGATTCAATAATTGATGTATAATATGATATTTTATTTCGGATGTAGATCCATAGAAGGCCCGATGAGGCAGCGTTTAAAATAGAAATGATCTTCCCCAACTCCATGGTCACAAAGTACAACTTATCAATGTTTCTTCTTAATTTCACTAGCATTATATAACTATTAAACTTCAAGGGTAACCTACCCATTTGACAAGATACTGTTTATTTTACCTTTTCCTTTAGATCCTACTATTTTTTCATTTTATACTCATGACTCTTAGGATCAAATTGTATTTTCTATTTCTTGTTTATAGAATCCCCCTTTTATTTTTTCTCCGTCTAATCCTCAAGATAGTATAATTTTAACTGTCTCTAGAATTCTCTGACAATCTACTTAAAAACCTCCTTCGACATCCAGCTTCATACCATCTCTCTC
>JABUQX010105729.1:0-18845 GCA_015478945.1 Trachelipus rathkii | reverse complement strand
ATTATTTTGTAAATATTAAATTATTATATCTATAAAAATTGAACTGAAAGCAAACATTAAAAAGATCAGAGCGCTTGGAAAATCTCGCTAACCATTATATCATTTGAAAATGTACGTTTATTATCATTGCATTTTTGATTTTGCTGTCTATCTCCATTTACAAATTTACTAATTAAAATATATTGAAAAGGATTTGTTGATGCTTTCTTATATTTAATTCCGTTTCAATCTTTAAACATAAACACGTTATTCTCAGACGAATATTCTCTTTTAAAAGTATATAAAAAAAACAATGAATATGAATACTGGGATTAAAATTGTGGCATGACCGGAAAATGTATGTTATTCAAACATTCAAATTTGTAACACTATTAGATTATTATTATTATTATTATTATTATTATTATTATTATTATTATTATTATTATTATTATATTATTATTTTATTATATTATTATTATTATTATTATTATTATTATATTATTATTTATTATTATCTATTATTATTTATTATTTAAAAATAAGTATATTATCTATGAGAAAAATTATATATTATATTATTTTATTATTTAATATTATTATATTATTTTATTATTATTATTATTATATTTTTATTATTAAATAATGCTTTAATAAATACTAAATTTCAATAATATTATTAAACTAAATTTTTTTTCGATTTTTCCTTACTATTGATTTATTATTATTTTATTAATGAATAATTCTTTAAATTATTTTAAATGATTTTAATTAACATATTCTTGAATTAAAAAAATGTATAATTTTAACTTAATTAATAGAAATAAAAAAATTAAATTGCATTTTTTTTAATTCTTTCATTCTTTTTGTAGTATGTAAATACCCTATGAAAAAAAAAGTTGAAAATATTAAATATTAAATATTGGATTGTAAAAAAGGGAGTTTCTAAAGTAATTTTTACTGTAAAGATGAGGGAGTTAAATTTAACATTTGATCAACATTTCGGAAATAATAATAATAATAATAATAATAATAATAATAATAATAATAATAATAATAATAATAATAATAATAATAATAATAATAATAATAATCTTTAATTTTCATTCGAATTTGATGAACTAAACAGCAAAGGAAAGATCTGACCCAATCCTTTCCAATTCAGCAACAAAATTTAAAATTGGTTCTGTAGGAAAATATTATCCACATTTCGAACTTTTTTATATGCCCTCATTCAAATTAACATTTTTGGGGAGGAAGATATTTGAAATCTGAAAAGAAAATTTCAAACTCGAAATTTAAAATCTAAAATGAAAATTTCGAAATCTCGAAAGAGTTTAGAAAAGTTTTATATTTCGGAATTTTTATTTGTTGCAATTCTATTTGGTAGTTGAATTTCGGTATTTTTTTTATTTTACAAAAAAAAAAAAATGTAAATCCCTCAAAATCTCCATACTTTCAGATATTATAGATATATAATGGTAGTTAGTTTGAATTGTGACTACAAGTTATTTGATGGCATAGTATACCTACTTGCAAGGTCTGAAATATGAAAAAATCATTTTTTTTATAGCAAATCTAAATTAGAAAAATTTTCGAAAAAGGATCATGGAAAATTTTCTTCCCTACAAAGCACAAAGCAATATGATGGAAGTTTTTTCAATGCCAATTTTTTAAAATCGATGAATTATTACAAGACACTCTCGGCCCTGAAGCCATGTTTTTTTTTTTTTTTTAAATTTTCAAATCATTAGATAATTACCAAATCTAAAATATCAAATATTAAAATTTGAAATTAAAAAATTTTTCATAAATTATTTATTTTTTAGACTTGGATTTCTTTTGTATTGAAATTCATTTCATAATGTCTCAATTATGCATGGTAGAGAGTGTTTGATATCTCACACGTATCCCAGCCTTCGAGGAGACACAAGTGGTAAATTGTTAACAAAGTTAAAATGTGATCAATAAAGATTTTAAAAAAAGAAAAAAAAAAAATTAGGAAAAATATTATTGCGTTATTAGTTTAAATCACAAGTAAACTTGAATTAAGCAACAAATGTAATAAATAAGAGAAAAGTCTGTATTTGCTAGGACACTATGGAACTATATGATAATAAGTTTGTTATTAGTGATAATAAGTTATCTAGAATATGTAGATTTTCGCATAAATGATATCGGTAGCATAGTAGATCTTACTTGTTGTTTTTTATATATATAATGTTATATATACCATTTCAAATACGAGATAGAATAATTTAAATATTCATTTCTGCACAATCCTAGTGTTCCCTAGATCTTCTAAATACTTTAAATAATTTTAATAAATTCTTCATTATTAGTATAAGTCTCTCATATATATTATTTAGTATAGCCTTATCGAATATAACACTTAGTATTTCTATATATCTTCAAAAAAGTACAACCACCATATATTTAACTAAAAATATATATATTATATATATATATATATATATATGATATGTGATATTAGTAAAAATTATATATATATATAGAAAAATGTACAAAACAAATGTATCTATTATATTTATGTAATTTGAAACAATATTGGAGAACTATATATATATATATCTTAATAGATTATCAAATATACGTCTCTTTTATGGTCGAGTAATTAAATTGATAATATACTAAGAAAAACATCTATATGCCACGTGTAATACTATGATATATAATAAGGGGGGTAGATATTAGGGGGTAGTAGGGTAGTAGTGGTATAAATGTCTAATCTCCTATATTATTATGTTTTAAATAAATAAATAATATATAAATACAAAATATAATAAAAAATTAATCAGTTTACTATATATATATAACCTCTACTTTGGTATATATATATATCGCTCTCTCTCTATCAATTTTATAATATTAAAATCAATATGTATATAGTAATACTAGGTCACATATCTCGCTATATATATCACTTCGTCCAGTAGTTTTCTTTTTTAGGAACAAGGCGTGTGTCTTGAAAAAAATCAGAGGATATGCATTCACAAAGAATAACATACACAAAGTGCCTACTCACTAAAGACAAATGACATTTATGTAATTTGTGAACGAATCTAATATGTGACAAAAGGAATTTAAAGTACTCATATTGGTACTTTATATATATTATTACCTTATAAAATATAATTTGATAATTTTTTAAAATATATACTATAATACTCTCTCTATGCTCTTAAATGACATTATCTACAATATGTATTACTTTTTTATATCTCGTTGTTTCTTAATGTAATATTCTATAATAATTATAATATTCTTAGTGGGTGTTCGATAGCCGTACAGGGGTGCAGTATGGGTTGGGATCACCAAAGTTTCCGCCTCGCACGTCAATTAAAAGACAACGGTAAGGAACTTCGAGCACTCTCCGTTGTCTTTCTTCGCTCCACGTCTCTATCTCTCCGGTTACCGTGAAATTTCTCTCTGTTTAGTTAAAAAAAAAAAAATTTCTTAATGAAACAAACAATTGTAACATTAATTTTCTACATGTTGAATTATCTATTATGCGCCAATTATAAATCAAAGTGAGTGTGTTGCCCGCCATGATTTGAAAAACGCGAATATGTCTAAGAGCACTGTTTCGTGTGTTCCTTGTGTGCAGACATTTCTTTTTCTCACTTACAATTGATGAACGAAAAGAGAAAAGTACTGTGTGGGAGCAGTTATCGTACAAATGTATTAAATTATTAAAGATTTGAAAATTTTATAATGAAGCCGTATTTTTATTATTTTATTACATTTTTAGAACTGAAATTCTTCATGATTACAAAAATGTCATTTGTTATAGTGTAGGACATTTGTAGCTCTCTAGTTACACGTCTGTCATAACGTAAACTTTGACTAGTATAGTGATAAGATATATATATATATTTATATATATATATAGAGATATATATAGATATATAGTGTAATATTATATATATGATATTATAATATATATAAATTATATAGATATATAGAGAGAGGTAATTTACTAGCAGGGTGATCAAACCTCTGCGGAACAAAATCTCGGAGTGCGTGATAGAGCAACGTTTTTAATGAACATTTATTGTTAAATAAGGTATGTTGTATTTGACGCTTCGTTTCAAAGTTACGCGAAGGATTGAAGGTACACTAGTTTATTGTGTTGTGTGACGCTTCGCATGTATAGGTTACCAACGATTTAGGCTTACCAATTTTAAGTTGTGTTTTGTGCGTGGTAACATGTGTGTCCGCTTACGTCCTTCGGAAGACAGCGTGGGCCAATACCATTTGACCTTGCCCTAAGTTCATCGTTGATTCAGTACAGCTGTAGGCATCGATTACGAATGGAGAATCACTTACCACTCTTTCCCCAGTTTAACCGACATTGATAATCGTGTTACGGTGCGCGAACGAGAACGGAAGATTGACGCGAAAGAGCACACACTCATTGTACCTGGGAAACGGTTTCCACAAAATCACCCCGAACACACAATATTTGCTGCGCCTTCATTCAGCGCCTTCGATGATTGAATGGAGGACACGATCGTCCCCGGTGCGAGAGTGCATTGGGCTGAGAAGACACGTAATAACGAGGACTCCTGCGTTTGAAAGAGAGGAGATGCTTGAGAGGAGTCGCGCCAACGACACCGGAGGAGATCGACCTTAGCACGAAGACGCGCGACAATTGCCCATGGCCAGGGGATTCAAAATCGAGGATCGCGCACTGTGGTTCGGGAGGTTTTGGCGCAAGAGCAAAGCCTCCATGCATACCACCACAGGAAAGGTACAAGGACTTTTTGGGCCAAAACGTAGCTTCGCAGCCCCTGTGTGATGGTATGCCCGGTGAGAGCGTATTGACGTGATGCAAACAGAGCAGATACGATAATCCTGCGCACTTCTCCTGCACATGTCTTGTTTACCGATGAGGCGTTGCTCACACGTGATGGCTACTTCAAACCTTCAGAAACAGCCACATAAGGGGACGCACGAAGGACAATCCGCAGCGCCAAATGTATATCATCAGGAGTTCCACCAGGCGAAAGATGTGAACCGAGTAAACATCTGGGAGTGAGAATTCTTAGGGAGTATATTTACTATCTGGGCGGCATAGGCCTGTCATCATTCCACACCGTTTCTGGATGGACCTTGGAAAAATTCGTACACTTGTAACTAATCTTCGAGAACACGCTTCCGCCTGTGAGCCTCGGAATCAAATAAAAAAAAATGAACGACATACCCCTGGCGACCCGCAGGAGACATGTTGCGTTTCGAACATGATGGCGCTCGAGCGCACCTCAGCCACCAAGTACGGGCGCATGGTTTCTGAACATGTAGCTCAGGTATACTGATCTCTAAATGAATGAATGATGGGAGGAGGCCTGGATTTGTATTGACGTGGCACTAGAAACAAGATTGCCCGAACATTCAACAGCCAAACTTAGATTTTTTTCTTAGGGGCATGTGAATGAGTTGTTTTTGTTTAGCAGTTAACCATCTGTTATCAACACAAGAGAATAACTGATTCAGCGAATATTCACTGAACTGTGTTCGATCAGAACCAGACACAGTTGGAGGCCAATGATTTTCATCTTATACTACTATATACACACCAGGCGAATATAATTTTTGTGATAACGAAATTGTAATTCAGGTACACAGGGCGCAGACACTTTGACGACCTCTCTGTAAATATATATCCCCTCCAATAATACAATGAATTTTAAGACCATAGAACAAAAGCTATCATTGTTTTCTTTTACAAGCTTCGCGTGCTCAAATACAACATATGTTGTGCTATTAGACAAGAATCCATACACTAATATAATTGTTATACCTTTTCGTTCCACCCTCGCTGACGCTACACAGATGCACGCACGGCAACACATACATAACATTAGGAATACCTCAAAATCTTCCTGGTTTACGAAAATTAAAGTGTAAAATCGACGTAATCGTGAATCAATACAGCATTCACGGGAGAATTTACATCTTACATCAGCCGATAACTTATGAATACTGAAGGACGATTATACATTAACACAATTAGCTTATTTAACAAATATATTATTATTATTATCCTATCTTCTTACTTTATCTCAGTCTTTCTCGTTCCCAACTTAGTGAGTTTTAGAAATCAATCCCATGTAATTTATAATTATATATAATTAATATATATAATTATTAAATAATTATAATATAATTTAATAATAGATAGGTCGAACAATATTATCATTTATATGTATTGTAACTATATAGTAGATATTATTTATAATGAATACTTGTATATATATCTATTAATGTACAGTTTTTTTTATTGCGTTATATATCATTGAATCCAAAAGTTGTATTGTGTTAGTGTATGTTTACCTACTATATGCGTCCAGTTTTGTTTTGAGTCAATCACTTGTAGAAAAACTAGAATAAATAAATATATGTATTATAATAGTATATATTTATATACTATATATATCTGTGCTAAGAATGACTAATCTTCTAGCAAGAGAGATTATTAATAAACTTGTAGTAACTTAGTTTTATGCTTCTTGTATTACAATGGATATGATAATATTTTATGTTTTAATATGCTGCTAGATGTTCTCTGTGAATAATATTTTTATTAACTAACAGATTCCAAATTGGCAATGATGATTTGGCTTTTGTATTTCACACTACAATTTTTCCTTTAAATTGTATTAGACTATTGGGTCGAACGAGGTTGAATAGAGCGGATCCATATAAAATTCTACACCTTCAAACACATTCTCTTACGGCTCCTATCATCTATACAAAACTCCTTTATTTTGTATTTCCAATAATATAGATAGTAATTAAATTATATATTACTTTTATTTCTTACGCGCATACACTGTTTTTATATGTGGTTACTATTCTTACATAATGGTGTAATTGTGAATTGGGGCTGTGGCAAAAAGCATTAGTACAGAATGGTAGGGCTCTCTGGGCTCGTCCTGTCTGCGCTTCGCAAAGTGTTCTCGCTTTCGTTCTCTTTTTCAGATTCTCGACACATTTTAAATTTGCCCGGTTTTCAAACTGACAAAGCGAACGCTATGCTACTTCCTTTCTCCTCATTATTAATTTTAAAGTTTGAAATATCAAGATGATCTATAATGCATTAATACCATGTTTACCGATGTGTCATTGTTACTGTTTAGTTCCGGTGCAATACCCTTTAGTTTGCATAAATGGACAACAACATGTAAGAAACACTGTGTCTCACGGCTCAAGAATTCAAACAGTCGCAATTACAGAATGTACATATCTAAAAAACATTGGTGGCCCTAAAGTGACTAGAAAGTTTCTTGATTAAGAAATCATGAATCTTTATAACTCTTGTTACAATAATTTTAAGGCTTGCCCCCCCCCAATATTAATTTTTGAAAATTTTTATGGGCGATTTCCGGAGATTTTTTTCACATTTTAGGAATTTAAATTTGTATGTTTCAGATAAAAAAAATAAATGAATCCCTTCCCTACTTTTAACTTAACAAACTCTTATTTAAATAAAATACCTGAGCAAGAAACTCTTTTATCTATACGGCCACCTTTTGAGCCTAGCTATTTCATCGCATCTTTGGCGGGATTTCAATCGAACTCTATCATATTTATAATTAAAAATTAATTTGCACCATTAAAATTAAGGAGGAAAATAAACCTACAATCCTATCTTAAACAAAATCAATGTAAAACTTCTTTTCTTATGAGTAGCAAACATTACTCTTACAATTATATCTCTTTTTGAATGAAATTAAATCGTATTTATTTAGAGTTTTGGCCCTTTAAACAAAGTAACAAATTTTCTCTCTTGTTCGTACATCATGAGATAGAATTGAACTCCTTGCTTCAGCACGCTAAACATATTTAGTAAGTCTCGTGTAATTAATGAAGGTTGCAAACCTTTCTCCTTTGATTACCTACAGGCAGATTGTTGCTAGACATCTTAAGCCCTCACAAAATATTTATATCTTACTTTGACAAGGAAAAACAACTCCACAAAATTCTGTCTTCACTAGAGGATAATGCCTCCTCTGTTTGCTTGTCGTGGCGTCAGTGGAGCTGTTGCTCATGACGTCATGAACGTTGACATGAAATTTTGTGAACGATTCCTTTGGCTCTCCAAAATTGTTCGTTAACCTTTTCTTTTGAGCTTGTACGAGAATTTTTTTTCAACCTTTTGTTACACTTTATTTCGACAATAGCTTTATTAAAAAATCACATATTTAAATACGTTATTAATCTTATTATTATATTATTATTATTATTATTATTATTATTATTATTATTATTATTATTATTATTATTATTATTATTATTATTATTATTATTATTATTATTATTATTATTATTATTATTATTATTATTATTATTATTATTAAATCTATTAATTACACACACTATAATTACATCTGATTAATCAAAAAAAAATGTTTGCACGCTCTTAATTCTCTTCCAAGTTTCCATCTTCTTGCTATCAAATCTTTTCCTAATGTAAGGGTTGGTATTTGGCCTTGAAAAATTCCTTGGGTTTGGATACATCCTTTCTTCGCATGCTGCAGTAAGATTGAGAGTGGGTGGAGGATCTTGGAGGATTCCCCTTCCTTTCTGAGTTGTCGTGATTATGGAGGTTTGGAGATGTTTGAGGTATTCCCTCCCCTTTTTGTACATCTGGTTTCGAAATGGGAGATTTTCCTTTAGGCTTAAGTCGTCAGACTCTCTTCTGACTCAGATTTTAATTATGTTGTTTTTCTTCTTGATTGGAATTTCCACTTTTAGCACTTTTTTTTCAATTAAGGGGAGTCAATACTTGACCAACCCTAACTTTTTAGAGTAAAAATAAAAAAATTCACTTTTTTTTATTACTTTAATTTTTAGAAAATTCCCTCCTCTACATCATCGTGCAATTTTTGTTTCGAAATTCCGAAAGGTTTTTTAGATACAGGATATTTTTTATAGGGGTGTCAAACTAAAAAGTTTCATTTATAGGTTAGAAATTGCAATTCAACTTTCCAGGACCTTTCCAGGTTTTATTCACATTTTATAATAAATTAAATTTTTCCTTTTCGCAAACACAACCCAAGATCAGGCTCTTTCTCAATCATATAAATGGAGTTGTCAGAGTCGGAGCCAGAGCTAAAGCGCGAACAACCGGAGCCCAGAGAGACAGAGCCCCGAACAAGCAAAATTTTAAACATATTTTTTTTCCACGTGAAAATAATATCTGCAGATGGAGCTGAACAATTTTGAAAAGGGGCCGGAGCCGTAGCCGGAGCCGGAACAAAAGTATAATTTTTTTTGTAGGTAAAAATACTTCTGCAAAAGTCGCTGGAGCGCACTATTCTGAAATGGGTAACGAATCGGACTGGAGAGGCGAAGCCGGAAGCTGCCCCGGAGTCGGAGTCAGAAGCCGGAAGCTAAAGAACAAACTTTATTAATTTCTGCAGGGTGAAAATGATTCTACAAAGTTGGAGCTAAACAATTTTGAAAAGGGTCCGGAGCCGGAGCCGGAGCCAAAGTAATTTTTTTAAAAAACTTGTTTTTGCAGGTAAAAAAAAATACTTCTGCAAGGTCGGAGCTTGGAAACTATTCTGAAACGGAAACGAAGTCAGAGCCGGAGCCGGAGCCGGAACAAAAGTATAATTTTTTTTGTAGGTAAAAATACTTCTGCAAAGTCGGAGCTGCACTATTCTGAAATGGTAACGGAGTCGGAGCTGGAGCCGAGCCGGAGCTGGCCCCGAGTCGGAGGTCAGAGGCCGGAGCTAAAGCGACAAAATTTCTTATTATAATTTGCAGGTGAAAAATAATTCTACAAAGTGGAGCTAAACAATTTTTGAAAAGGGTCCGGACGGAGCCGGAGCCAAAGTAATTTTTAAAATGATTTTGTTGCAGGTAAAAATACTCTGCAAGTCGGAGCTTGGAACTATCTGAAACGGGAAACGAAGTCAGAGCCGGAGCGAGCCGGAGCCGGAGCCGGCCGGAGCCGGAGCCAAAGTATTTTTTTTAAATTGTTTTTGCAGGTTAAAAATACTTCTGCAAAGTCGGAGCCTGAACTATTCTGAAATGGAAACGGGGTCGGAGCTGGAGCCGAGCCGGAGCCGGGTCGGAGCCGGAACCGGAACCGAGGCGGGTCGTGCTGGACGACGGTTTTCAATAATTTTTTTTGCAATGAAAGCTAATTCTACAAAGTTGGAGCTGAACATTTTTGAAAAGGAGCCGGAGCGGAGCCGGAGCCGGGAGCCGGCAGCCAGAGCCGGAGCCGGAGCCGGAGCCGGCAGCCGGAACAAAAGTATAATTTTCAAAGAATTGTTTTCCAGGTTTTAAAAAATACTCTGCCAAAATCAGAGCTGATTATATCTGAAATGGAACGGAGTCGGAGCTGTAGCCGGAGCCGGAGTCGGAGTCGGAGTCGGAGCTGGAGCTGGAGCTGAAGAAACAAATTTTTATTAATTTTGCAGGTGAAAACTTTGGAGTTTGGAGCTGAACAATTTTAATAAGGAGACAGGCAGCCGGTAGCCGGAGTACAAATTTTTTAAGATATTATGTTGACAAAGTAAAAATATTTCCGCAAAGTCGGAGCTGAACTATTTTGAAATAGATACGGAGTTTGAGCCTGGGCCGGAGTTGGAGCCAGAGCTGGAGCCGGAGTATAAATTTATAGAATTATTCAACTTTCAACTAATTTATATATATATATATATATATATATATATATATATATATATATATAATTTAAAGAGATATAAAAAAACAATAAAAAAATATTATATATAATATATATATATATATATATAATAATATATATATATATTAATATATATATATTATATTATATATATATATTTATATATATTATATATAATATATCTAAATCCTCGAATGTAAAAACAGGTCCTGTAGTTTACCGTATTCTATACTTACACTAATATATATATATATATATATATAAATGATTTTGAAAGACGTCGACAACAACATAAGCAGGAATTGCAATTTGATAAAACCAATTCAGCGTTGGTAACATATAGATCAACCCGGAATCATACAATAGATATCCAAAATATGCAACCAATTTTCTCTGCTCCACAAATCAATAAAAGAAAAATTATTGAATCTTTCTTATGCTATAAAAAAATTCAGGAAACTTTAACAAACAGGACGGCGAGTTTAAAATAGACTTTATTCAAAAATACATGCATGTTCATCAAGAAAAATCCAAAAAAAACAACATCAACTAAAAAAAATTTTTCTTTGTTTAAATGAAATCAAACTCTCTCTCTTGAAAAGAGTCTGAAAGGTACAGACGAAGCGTAAGAGTGGGCCATCATTCTGGGCGTTATTACTTATTATATATCATTAATGTGATTTGTTTATTTGTGAAATTATTTTTAAAGTTTTAATTAAAATTTTTAATATACAGTTGAATTAATTAAAGGGCAATCAAACAATAAATATATTATTATATATAGATTATATATATATATATATACTATATATATATCATATATATAATATATTTATACTATATATATATATATATTATATTATATATATATATATATATATATATATTATATATATATAATATATATAATATATATATAATATATATATAATATATATATATATAATATATATAGTATTATATATATATATATATTCAGGCGCGGCTTTACGGGGAAGCACAGGAGGCCGGGCCTCCTTCTAAGAAAAAAAAAAAAAAAAGCAACTAATGTAATAAAATAATTCAAATATTATTCAACTATTTTACAAATATGTTTAAAATGTTATACAAGACGCTAATTTTACAGTTAAGTTGACTGGAAAGAATTTATGATTTGTGCCTCAAGAAAGCATAATTATAATGCTTTAAAAACACTGGTTGTCATGGCAACGTAAAGAAACCTTATTCTTTTTGTCCATTTTGAGGATTTTTCCACAAAGCCTCCTCTCGAACACGTTTCATAAAATAACTTCCAAATTTGACAAAAAAATTAAATAAAAAATAAAAAATTACTTATATATATATATATTATATATATATACTATATGTATTATATATATATATATATATATTATTATATTATACTTATATATATATAATATATATATATATATATATATATATATATATATATATCATATATATTATATATATAATATAATATATATTTAAAAGAAGAGATGAGAGAGAGAGAGAGAGAGAGAGAGAGATGAGGAGAGAGAGGAGAGAGGAGAGAGAGAGATATAAAATTTACTATATTGAGACCGAATTGCCAAGGTGTAAGAAGCGAAGAAAAAAGTCCCAGATTGGGGACTCATGCGGGGCAGCGCTAAGTTCGTGCACGTAAAGATTTTAAGTGTTGATTAGAAGCTGTATTTTGGATCACCCTGTCAATCAGTCTAGGGTTTAACTCTAAACTGCAAGTTAGATAGCCATCCTCCCTCATGATGAAAATGTGTTGTCAATAACACATTAAGAATGCATACGTGGTTTTGTGATATGCTGAATTTATTGAAACTACGATGAATATAACTAGTTTGCAAGGTTTTTGGATCACGCACAATGTGGGATTAAAAGGAGAATAGTATTTGACTCTTGAAACCAAGGTGTAATTGCCGGACGGACAGGTATGGTAGAACTATAAGATGGTTAAAGAGAAACTTCCTCCGGTTTTAAATTATTATAGGGTTGGTAACTCGTGGGTACGAGTTTTCCTGGTCTGTTATTATTTTGCAACATTTTAATCAAGCAGGTTACGTGACAAGTTGGGGCAATTAACACGTGTTTATTTTCAAGGTTTATGTGTTTATATTTTCAAGATTTATGTTTGAAAAATGTCGTACTCATTGAGCGTGAGTACGTGATAACCTGGTTTATTTTTGTTCAAGATTTGAAAATATGTATTTTTTGTCCCCGGTTTTCATGTGAGTTAGGCTTTATGAAAATTTAAATTATTGATATGGAGATTGACAAGCTGTATGTTTAAAATTTATATTATAAAGTCTTGTTTAGTGATCGTTGGACCGATACGTGAGGCTACTTTTGGGTCTGAATTGCAGAAATTAGGAAAAATCTTTATTTATTTGCAAAAACTGGGCGGTATGACAAAAGTAAAACGAAGGAAAAGGAAAAAATGAATTAGTAAGTATAGGTATCGATGCATTATTTGTTTGTAAAATGTAAGTTTGTGTTTTTTCCCCTCTTTTTAAGTTTGGTTTCAAACTTGAGAAGGGGAAAAGTATAAGGAATTGATAAACCACCTAAAGTAAATTCTAAGGCGAAAACTAAGAAGGTTAGTGTAAAAAAGTTAGATTGTTTAAGACATCTCAAAGGATCGGATCGTTTGTTACTCAGGACGCAGAGGAATGAAAGGAAAAATCCAAGGAAGAAGAAAAGATCCCGTACAAAACGGTAAGGAAATAAATTAATAAATTTATTGTTATTATTAAAAATTTTAAAAGGAATTGTTATTGACAAGTATTTATTTTTAATAGGGATTGGACCTAGAGACTAGGCAACTTAAACAGTAATCTATCTACTCAGGAGATAATTCCCAGGTTGGCTTACGAAAAAGATGATAATTAGTGCGTCGGATGATGAGTTCAGCGAATTGAACAAGAGTTAATAAATCAGTGTTTCTTTGCCGCTAAACCAAGTTGGAGGGGGGGTATTAGGTTTGACCTCGCCTAAAGTTGGAATTATGAAGTATCACACTTATTCGGCATTTATAATGGTGTTAAGTATGGCATTTTAGAAATGGTTAGTAAGTAACCGTCCATGTTCTTTATTACAAGTTGTTCCGGTATTTACTCGATTTTGTCCTCAAATTTATGACTTTCTTATTGTGAATTATTGAATATTTACTTATCAGTGTCCGAAGATTAACAGGTTATGTGCTTTTCTTTGACGTTTAATTTCCTCGTTGCTAAACTATTTATTCTTAGGTCTCACGAACATTGCCAGTGAATTAAGTGGAAGTGGGGGAATTACCAAGTGATAAGGATTTGTGCATTTTATAAGGAAAAATAATTGTTTTTTTTTTTTTTTTTTTTTTTACAGTTATCACCACCGCTTACGGGCAAAACCCTATCAAGGAGGGGGTGTTACACTCAACAAAATTTCAAACTAAACGCAAATTACGCAGCCATGAGCACAGACGCGGCTTTTCAAGTGAGGAGATTAAATTGAGTAGGAAACACGGAAGATGGAAGAGAATTACAGAACAGAGGTGGCAAGAAAGAAGGAGGCACCGCAGCGAACTAGTCTGGAGTTGCTAACATCAACACAAAACTCATGTGCGACACAGCACCCTTGTCTGCTGAGGCGTCTTAAAGGGGGCGCTCGCGAGTGAAAAGCTCCCTTCGCAGCACCTGGCCGCAACGTACCATTATGAAAAAGAGATAAAGCACCAAAATCGCGCCGCAAAGATAGAGGTTCAAGTGAACTAGAAAGTACAGGAGAGTTTATAAGTCTTTTGGCTCTTTGACTCGACCCTATCCAGAAGCCGGGTGAAACCTGAGCCCCCCAAAGATATGAGAGCAGTAACTCCATACAAGGGGGATGAAGACCCTTGTATAACTGGAGAAACTGTGAAGAGGAAAAAAAGTTCTCGCAGTCTAAACAGAACTCCCAGTTTCTTTGAGGCCCGCCTAGCAACCATTGTGATGTGAGGTTTCCAAGACATTTTTTTGTTATGTTAAGCCAAGTATGTTTATATTGTCAACAGCGAGAGACGAGAACCGCTGAAAGAGATAGGAAAGTTAGAAGTGTCTTATGAGTGGGAGGGAAAAAAATTTTTGGTTAAAGAAAAAGAAAGTTGGGTTTTTAAAGAATTAAATTTCACAAGTTTGCGACGACACCCACCCCGGAAATTCTATCCAGATCAGCGAGAATGGAGTCGGAAAGATTAAGACGAGCAGCAATTCTAGAAGTAAGAGGAGCCGAATTGAAATGAGTTGAAGAATGAAGGTCGAGTCATGCATATGACTGGATAGAGTTAGATGTGCAGACGAGAAGATCATTAATGAAAAAGCAGGAATAAAGTAGGAGATATAAGACAGAACCCTGAGGACACCACTATTGACAGAAAAGGAAGAAGAAGTCGCCCCCATCAAACAACAGCCGATATGAGCGATTTGAAAGAAGCTAGACATAAGTAAGCCAAAGAAAGGAGGAAATCCAAAGGAGGAGAGCTTGGTAGCAGTACGCGTGCCATACCCGGTCAAATGCTTCTTTGGATATGTCAAGCGCCACCACGCAAGTCTCCCGTAATTCCTGAGGTGGAAACCAAAAATCTGTTAGATAGGAAAGTTTATCACCAGTAGACATCGAGCGCCGAAAGCCGTACTGGCGACGGAAAGAAGGAATGAGGATTCCAGGATGTCTAAGAATGAGGTTGAGAAGGTTCAAAAGATCCTTAGATAAGAATAACAGGTCTAGAGCTATAGGGCGATAGTTAGAAGGATCAGAGCGGCTTCTTTTTCGGAACACGTTGGACATGTGTGCGCGCTTCCAACACTGATGGAAAGTGCTAGTATTGAGGCATAGAGAAATATAGTCGAACGAGAGGAGGCGCCAGCACGGAAGCACACACTCCCTCAAAACTCGCGGGAGGAGGAATGCCATCAGGGCCACCCGCCTTTCCTAACGTTCATAGATTCAGGAGCCATGCACCGATCAATGTAATCTCAGGCAAGGCATAGGGCACCTGTGCAGAGGATAAGGACGGAGGAAGAAGGAATGGCCAGAATCGTTCCAGGGTGAGTTAGATGAAAATTAGGAGGCCGAAGAGATTGGCCTTTCCAGTTGAGAGTAGCAACAGAACATCAGATCGAATAAGAGGAGGAAAAGGTAAGATTTACAGAAGTTGTTGGAGATTTTTTGGCAAGAGGCCAGAAAATTTTATCAGTAGGAGAACACCAAGGATGTTAGCGCACTTTCGTTTGATGAAAGTCCGCTTTGCTCGTCGAAGAGTATCCTGTCAACGATTCCGAGCAGAATGGAAATTAGCGAGAATGATAAGAGAATGAGAAATTTTCCACACCCGATAAGCACTATCTCTAGCCTGAATGGCCAGAGATCAAGTACGATCGAACCATGGACTATGAGGAGAGAAAGATTTAGTCGAAGAAGGAATAAACCTGCTCATCCCATCAACGATTACAGGTCCCACCTTATGTCGGCAGAAGCGAAGCGTCACCAGAGACAAAGCAGTCATTCCATTATAGATAGCGTAGAAGCAACGCAAGCCCCCCAATCGGCCCGATCAAAGTGCCAGCGAAAGAACGCACAGGGCAGGATGGAGCTGTGGAGAGAAAGTATTAAATTAAGAGATATAAGGTTGTGGTCAGATTTACCAATAGGAGCGAAGGTGTTGTATTTATAGAGAGAAGGACTAGTGGTGAAACATAGGTCAAGTGTGTTCGAGAATTGGTTGGGACGAATCGGGAAATGTGGTGTTGGTTCTTTAATTAGTTGCTCCGGATCGTTGAGGATGCTGAATGATTCGGCCTCCTCCCACCTAAATCAGTATGAAAGGATCCCAACCATTCAGTGTTGTGGTACATGAAATCCCCTAGATAGGGACCTCAGTATTTGGATCAAAATATATTAAAACAGTCTCGTGAAAGTGTAAGATATCAAACAAGGCGTTGAAAATCTGTTCTTATTAGTGAAGAAACAGTAGCAGAAGCACAAGATTATTGGAGTAGAAGAAAGCTTTTAAGCCACAGAACATCGAAATTAGGTGATTCGAGATTCCGAGACGTGTTACATGAGTGTAAATGTTAACATAGGCACATACTCACCCTTTAGACGGAAATATGAAATAGTTATAGTTGGATACGTACGAGTAGAGGATTGATCTTAGCATCTGAGTCTCAGACAAGAGCAAAGATTAGGGCATAGATTAGAGACGGTGGTATTCAACGAAGCCCGGTTGCGGACATTAAGCCACGATGTTGGTGAAAGTCTATAGAACAAACTTCACCTATGCAAATCTGCCATCTCTCACACACACCACACACACACACGCACACGCACCTACACACACACACACGCAACGCACACACACAAACACGAATAAACTGCAAAAGGAAAATCGGGATAAAATTCATCAAACGCTAAAACCTAAGTTAAAAAGTTTAATGTGCTAAAATTAATTAAAAATCAGATTTTGTATAATAAATAAAAAAAATAAAACTCAAACTTACGTAACCTACGTAACTTACTCAAACTTACAAAAGCCAAAAACAAAAGGAAAAATCGGGATAAAATAAAATTAAAATGTAACACCTTTTAATTTATTAATATTGTTGGCTAAATTAGTATTAGGGTACGATATTTTAATATCGATATATTAGGGTATAATTATAAAAGCGTTTAAATATTAAAGTAAATGTGTTGTTAAGAAATAATATTTGGGAAATATATATTATGAAAATCTTTTGCCTTGTTTTTCCTCGTTTTTGTTGTTTTAATTGATGAGTTGGTTAAACTTGCATTGATCGATTATTTGAGTCTTATTTACAGAATCGAACAGGATTTATAAAGGAAACAGTCAGATTATTAACTATATAAATTATTATATAGATAATAGATATATAATTATATATTAAATATATATTATATATATAATATATATATATATATATATATATATATATATATATATATATATATATATATATATTATATATATATAAATAATATTTAATCCAATTCTTACAAATATAAAATTTTCTTATTCCAATATTAATATTCAAATTTAGAAAAAAAAACTTATATATATATATATATATAATATATATATTATATGTATGTATGTATGTATGTATCCTCGTGTGAAAATGTGATAGGGCCTAAATGTATGTAAGCAAATATATGCTGAATGTATGTATGTATGTATAGTATGTATGTATGTATGTATGTATATATATATATATATATATATATATATATATATATGTTCTATATATATATTTATATATATATTATATATAATATATATATATATAATATTATATATATATATATATATATATATATATATATATAATGAAGTGTCCTCCCCATGTTTTCGGTTCACGAGCCGCCCTGACTATATATATATACACACATCCGGTATATCTAACAATGCATGAGGTAAATAATATATAATATATATATATATATATATATATTAATATATTAGAATAGAATGATATTCTATATATATATTATATTTTTTAGTGTTAAATATATAATATATATATAAATATATATATATATATATATATATATATATATATATATATTATTTATATTATATATGTTATATAATTATATATATTATTTATATACTATATATATATATATACATATTCAATAAATAAATTTAAACATGATGTATTTATATATATTTTATATAAATATATATATATATAATATAATATATATATATATATATATATATATATATATATATATATATATATATATATATATATATATTATATATAATATATATATATATATAAGTAGTATAGGGTGGGAGATCGACGGCCAGTCCGCTAATCCGCTAATTTTGCGCTTTTTTGTACTTTTTTTTACTAATTTTAGCCATTTTTTTTACTAATTTGGCTACTTTTTTAACGTTTTGGCACGGAAAAGTAACGGAAGTAACGTTTTGACACGGAAAAGTAACGGAAGTAACGTTTTGACACGGAAAAGTAACGGAAGCCTGATTTGACGCTAAATCTGACAACCTAATCCGCTAAATTAGTGCTTTTTTTTTGGGCGCTTTTTTTACTAATTTTTACCATTTTTTAAGGAATTTTGCTACTTTTTTAGCGTTTTGTCCATAATTCAGGTCAAGATCCCC